>JABEEJ010000010.1:0-63315 GCA_013363135.1 Fusarium brevicatenulatum | reverse complement strand
ATTGGGGTGGACGGATGCGAGTGCCGCTGGGGACTGACATGCGGGCGAGAACGTCGCCGTCGATGTGATTGTCGTATTTGATGATATTGCCTGAGAGATCCATGTCTTCTGATGATCGCGACTCCGATATCGCCGGCGTTTGTTCCATTTCATTCGTTTCCTCCTCGTCGCTGTGATGTTCTTCAATTTCCCCCTCCATTGACGTTCGGTTCTGTCCAAAGACGAGTTCCTCTGCTGCGCTGCAGGGTACCAAGATCCGATTGTCGCCTTTGCTGTTCTTCCCCTTCTTATGCTTGCTACCCTTTGCCTGCTTCTTTGCCTCGTCTCCCCTGCTCTCTTCAGCCGTCAACAATTTGACAAACGCTTTCTCCAGCTCGCGGTCCAACCTTCCAGGCTTCTGTGTGCGGCATCGGCTCGAGCAGTACTTGGCTGGCGTATTGGTATTCGCTGTCGCGGTCGTTCGTCTCGTACTTATCACTCTACCACATGAGTGACAATAGGGCGTTGCTTCACCACCAGGTAACAAGTAGAAGGGTGCTGGTGTTGCTTGCGATTTACCCGGTCGACTCCAGCTGTCCATCCAACTCATCTTGGCCGGTTCCGATGACGTTCGCTGTAGTCGCTGTTGCGTAGAGAAATGTCTGCAATTTCGTCCCAAGGCGTGAAGGGTTGTAGTGTGTAGTCTTTGAACGTGTTTCATGCAAATCATGTCGCTCAAAAAGATTTGCTAGGATGAAAATGCAGTCCGGCTTGAGTGATGGATATCGTGGTGATGATGTCATTGTCGTCATCGAGCGCTGCAAATGGATCCAAGTTGATTGACATCAGTTAGTACTACGACACAGCGAAACAAACTCCAGCTGAAGTAGTTAGAATTAATGTCACTTGCGCTGAGACATCTTGGTTCATTGAAACTCTGTACATAATATCACCTTGCGCTCTCATTGAAGTCCAGGGTAACTCTGGACAAATCTATCGAGCACCTTTTTACGCATAAATATTCAGTTTCATAGGTCTAAATTTGTGATCTAGATATATCTCACACATGAAGATCTCTAAAAAGAACTAAAGTATTAGGTCTGTGGCGTTGGACGAGGTTCATAGTCCGTTTTCGGAAAGCTTGATTGCACTGCAAATTCAGCATGAACTTGAGGGGATTGTCTAACAAATAAAGAAAAGTTGAGTCTAGGCTGATTAGAAGAATAATTACCCTATAGTGTTCAGAAAAGTTGTTTCTGATAATTACAGTTGAGCTGGACAAATGTCCTTGAGTACCTAAAGATGTATGCGATGGTAAACAGATAAAAGGCCCGTCATGTCCCTCAACTACAGATGCAAAAGATGAAGTTAAAAGATTAAATGCAATACCCTATGCCAAAAGATTTAAAAGATAGCAGAAATACACCAAGAAACAAGATTGACCGACACCTTACTGAGTAACGAGAAGAGTGCTGGCAACACTAGGAACTCCCGCCGAGTTCATCACAAACAACATCCAGTATCCAGGCAAAGCAATGCCAGAGTCGCTTGGAACCTGGAACGAATAGCTATTTCCACTTCCAGTACTTCTCAGGCTCAAAGGAATACGACGCTGGTCAGTATTGACTGTATGTGTTGATGTGCCATAACGGATCAACGAAGCCTGCTTGATGCTGGTATTCGTTGAGATTGTGATCTTGCCACCAACCTTGACACTCTTGGCAGAGACTTTGGTGATCTTGGGGCGTGTCGCAAGTTTTCCATTAGAGTCGTAGAGATTGTTTGGCGTATAAATCTGGGCGTCGAAATGATTGGTAGTGCAACCACCACAGAGACCGCCACCACCGTTGAAAACCCTGCCATCAGGGAGTAATAAGGAAACACTGTGGTAGACTCGGACAATGGAGTTTGGTTGCTGTTTGTAGAAAGTGTCATCGTTGGGGACATAGAGCTCGGGTGTAAGCTGGGGAGTTGAGTCGGCGAAAGGAATGCCACGCTGTTGACCACCAGTGATAAAAACGTTGCCGTCGGGGAGAATAACAGAGGTATGAAAGGTTCGGGGGTAATACAAGCCGTTGCTAGCAAATACTGTCTTGGGTGTGCTTCCGGGCTCGCCGATTGTGATGATGTGGGCGTTGGTTGTGGCACCAGAGTCTTGATAGCTTGGGGAACCACCGAACGTAAGGATCTTTCCTTTGACTGCATCATACATAACAGCGTTTCCGCACATTGCATCTGGATCAGTGCCGCGGCTAGACTGACGCTTGCCGGCCGACTTTGTGTTACCGTTGCCGCTGGTATAATACCAGTTCATGGCAGTGCTGGGTCCAGCTTGAAACACGGATCCCTTCTTCCAGCCGAAAAGCCAGCCGTGGTTATCTGAACGATAGAGGCCCTGTTGATCGGCAGTCAACATTGGTTTGACCAAAGCTCCCGAAAGTGAGGTCCATGTCTTTGAAGATGGGTCATAGACCTCACCATTCTTCTCAAAGATACCTCCACTCCATGACCCGCCAATAGTGAACACGCGACCGTTTGATAGAGTTGCTGACGACTGGTAGCCACGGGCAACTTTCATATCAGGGCCTGAGATCCAGCTATCGCTAGACGAGTCATAAAGACTTGTTTTCTCAGCGTTATTTCCACCAGTCACAACGACCTGACCATTTCCATCCATAGAAATACCAGGGCAGAACATATCGTGTTTGGTAACTGTCACAGTGCGTTGAGAAATCACACCGGTAGAAGGATCCCAAGTCGAGGTCAAGGTTACGCCGCCAGGGGAGCCTCCAAACTCATCATTCTTGTAGGAAGACCAAACGAGAACCTTTCCAGATGTCGGCTCAACTGCAGCAGCAACAGGAACGATAGGAAAGTCAAGTGTCGGGCCCCAGCGTCCGAGGCCAGGTTGAGGGCTGGCATAAGAATCAGCCTTGAAGACGTTGATCTCGGCGATGCTGGTCCAAGGCTGGTCGTTTGCTTCAGTGACGGCGACAAGACGGACGTAACGAGCAGGACGAGTCTCAAAGTTGGAGTATTTCTCAGTGTTGTCAGCGAACCATGTTCCAGTCGCGACAGCGTCGCCCCAGTTCTTCCCGTCTGTGCTAAGAAAGACGTTGTGACGGCCGATCCAGCCATGGTCACTGCCATCCTGACGAGGAAGAACAGACAAGCCGTTCACATTCTGAGAAGAGCCCATGTCGATAGTGATGGTGTGAGGAGGCTTTGGGTCATTGGTGCCCCCAGCGGCCCAATTAGTGTGCCAGAAGGTGTTGCTGTCACCATCAATGGCCTTGGAGCACTCATCTCCCCCATGCTGGCTATCACAGGTTACCTTCCATTTGTCGCGGTTGATAGCAGTACCGAGGGGAGCTGAGGCTCTGAGACTCAAGAATTGCAAGGATCCTGCGGGAGTCTCAGACTTGGCTGCCGGTTGGGAGATGGCGACAGCACTAGTGCTCCCGAGGTAAAAAGCAAGTGTCCAAAGAGACTTCATGGTAACGAAAGTAACGGAAAAGAAAGAATTTAAGGTGTAGAAGAATGAGAAGTGAGCGAATGGAATGAATTGGAAGCAGAAGCAAATTGGTGGGAGGATATCATATTATTTATTAATTACTTTTCTGGTACAAGTTTGTTCTAGCAGGACTGCCATCAGACGCACAGCCTTAGATCCATCGCACCGCAGCCATCACACCTACCGTACTTTCAGCTCACATGGTTCAGTTCAGCTAGGCGGATCGAGGCGACCACCTTCAATATGAGGTTAACGAAAAGACCAGTCGTCCAATTGGCCAGCAAAGTTCAAAAGTATACTAAGAAAAGAAAAGGGTCTCCTCGTATTGGCTTACAGGTTACACAGCAGCAGACTGAGGCCCACCTGGGCTTGTTTTGTTTCAGGTCAGGTTAAATTCTGCACGGCGTCTGAGCGCAACCTATCGAGTTAGTCTGTAGGCGAGTGGTGAGAGAAAACAAGACTAAAACTTGACGGGAAGATCGACGGATGGGATTTTGGCTCCACGATGTTTAATTAGTTTCAAGCCACAACGGCCTTTTCCCCTGAATTCGTGCATATCGGTTTTATGTGAGGTGAGACTCTGGGCAAATTTCTACAACAGCATGACACGAGACAGCGAAACACGAACAGCCGATCTTCAATCGACATTCAAGAGCCGATCTGTGTAGTTTAGCATGTAGCTAGCAATATTGGCATGATGTAATTGTTACTCTTAGCCGTTGGACTATCGATTGTGGCTTCAAAAAGCTCGGTACTTTTTAACACTAAGCTATGAACCTGGAGCTCGGATGCCGCGATCTCCCATTTCGCTTGGAGCCGAGGTTGAGGGCCATAAGAAGCAATCAGGCGAGAGTAGTGATGATGGCCTAAAGTTAGAGACCGCACATGTGACGATCCTCTAGAAATGAAGCTTACGATAAGCGCCAGAAGGTCTTGAACTGCGGCATCCGCAGCCAAGGACCTTTTGCCATTCTTGTTATTGGTTACTATCAAACTGTAGGCCATTTACAAGACCTACGAGGCTGTAACAGTTTATTTAGGGTATGTAAGCCGAGTTATTTGTACTGGAAAGCCGTGTTCCAGGCCCAACACGCCTTTTTAGTTTTCAGCCATACACTTTGACAACTCAAGTCTCACAATTACTTGAAATGGAAACTCCCGATGCTATACATAATTAATTTTTAAGGCTAAACGGTTATCATAAGCACGTAAAGCCATTTGAAAGTCCATTTGCTGATGCCAGGTCAGCAAGAATCTGACAAGAGATTCGCTGTGCCGCTTGGCGTCAGCACTATTTTCATGCTTCAATATTATGTGAGCTTTAAAAACTAACTGCTCCCCATTCTTACAGGATCAAGGACTTTCTGCGATTTAATCTATCTGGATTTTATCTATCACTAGTTGTGGCGATGCGCTTCCTTACGGATTCTCGAGGTCTAGGTGACCCAAACTCTGAGGAGGTTCCTCTCCTAGTCATTGGGGCTGGTCTCCCTCGCGCTGCCACATCATCAATGCAAGCGGCCTTTGAGAAGCTAGGCTGCGGACCATGCATGCACATGGCAGAGATCCTCCCCCATCCTTCTCGTTTGCGCCTGTTCATCGCCGCGCTGCGCGAAAAGAATCCCGAAGTTCGACAAAAGATGGTTAAGCAGCTTATTCACGGCCATCGTTCCATCTGCGATCTTCCTGTCGTGTACTTCACGCCTGATATGATGGATGCATATCCAGACGCCAAAATTGTGCTCAACCAGAGACCTGATCCTGAAGTTTGGGCCAAGAGCGCGGAGGAAAGCTTCTGGTTCTTCTTCAGCCCTTGGTTCTACTGGGTTGGACTGCTCTGGTCTTCTGATCGGATGTGGTATACACTTAACATGGAGAGCATCAAGTTGGGCAAGGAGAAGTACGGTTCAGCTGAAATCTTCTCGGCGGAAATGTATAACAAGTATAACGAGGAGGTACTAGCTGAGGCGAAGAAGAGGAATCGAGAGGTACTCCAGTTCAAGGCAGAAGATGGATGGGAGCCTCTTTGCAAATTCTTGGGCAAGGATGTTCTGAGGGAGCCTTTTCCGCGATTGAATGAGAAAAAGACTTTCCAGATCGTGAAATATGTCTTCATCGCGAAGGGGGTCTTGTCGTGGGCAGCACTATTTGGTGCGACGTGGGGTCTATGGAGAGTCGCATCGTGGTACATGTGACTGCAATCAGTCACCAGAACAAATAGTCTATAAGAGGTCTAGAATTGTCGTTCAAAAAGCAAAAAATGAATCGCTTGTTATGCTAACTGGAGG
Source organism: Fusarium brevicatenulatum (assembly GCA_013363135.1). NCBI lineage: Eukaryota > Fungi > Ascomycota > Sordariomycetes > Hypocreales > Nectriaceae > Fusarium > Fusarium brevicatenulatum. Next base: position 57,534 of record JABEEJ010000010.1, on the reverse strand, counting down.
GTTCGAACCTCCGCGGTTTCCCACTGCGGGTTTGGTTTCTGATAAGAACCTAAACACAGCGCCTTAACCACTCGGCCAAGTTAGCGATGATGATTCGGGTGGATTCTTGGCCTGCGAATGAACACCAAGACCTGATCTCTCACCGACGATGAGGCTGTCAAAAAACCCAAAGCTGCCAAATGCCAATCTTATTGGCAAGTAAATGTCGGGAAATCATATGGAGCTCATTTTCATGCTTGTAAAGAATTTCACGGAGTGTGAATGCGCAAGAGAAATGCGAAGCGGGCAAACAGTTTGCCGCAAACTGGCGGAGCTTCAGGTGATCGGCACAACTCGACAAACATCACAAGGGCAATGCTATAGCAAAGTCTATGACTCAAATTTCTGTCTCTTATCATTAACTCATAATGTCTATCAATCTTATTCATAGCGGCTCCAACAGGAATCCAAAACTAGTCTCCTCAGTCTTAACCATGAGATCTTCACGAACAGCGGGTCCACAGGCACCCGATCCAACACCAGCGACCTTACTATCCAGTCTAATAAACACCGCATCATCCTCTCTCAAGTCAGGAGGATGTCTCGCCTCATGGATAGTTGTATCCCTGTGGTGCGACGCCAAGAAGCTGAAGTTCTTTCCATCCAAGCGTGTCGCACGAAGTCCAATGCTTGGCGACTTGGTGTCTCGAAGAGATACCCATCGTGTATCCTCTCTGTTACCATTCTCTTGGGGAACATCGTAAGGAGTTTGGAGCTCAGAAATAGAATCAACATTCCAGATTCCGACGCGCTGAGAATCCTTCTTGTCGGGATAGCTTTCTCCAGGTCCGCGGCCGAGCCACTTGACGTGCTCGAGGGTCTTGCTACCATAGAGGTTAAGACCAATTCTTGGAACGTGCTCAGGGAAAGATCCTGTCGGTGATAGGCGTTTGACGTTCACACTAAGAGCTCCGGTAAGATACACTGTGTACTCGATCTCACAGTCCCATCCCCAGAACAGAACTGGAGGAGTGATGAAGGTATGTGACTTCACAACCACCTTGTCTGAGCTGGAGGCGTCAACGGAGAAAGATCGAAGTTGAGATTGGAGTTGCTCAACGCCAAATCGCTCCCAGTAGGGAACGGCTCCAGGGACGTCATTGTCGGTCTTGGGTCGCCAGAACGATGGGATGATAGCAGCTTGGGTCTTGGGGTCGAAGGTAAGGAGGGTCACGTTGTTTGAGACCCAGCTCTTCAGAGCACCATAAGCGCGGTCAAAGACGAACTCGAAGTTCTTGCCAATGACTGACACAGTAGCGCCCTTCTCGGTCACAGACAGTTTCGAAGTGAGGGTGTTGCTCGCGGCGAGAGCAGCCTTGGCTTCAGACTGAGGAGCTTGGAGCTGCTGCTGATACCAAGCAATTTCGTGGCCAGCTGGCGCCCAAGCTGTCGAGTGCTTGAGGGATAGTGTCACTGTAAGGTAGACCTCATTGTCCTTGTTGTATCGCTTGGCGTCCACTGGAAGAGATACAGAACGAGACTCGCCAGCTGGAACCTCAGGGATATTGAATGACCCGGAGTGAACCAGTGTTGACCTAATACATTATTAGCGTCTTCCGCCTTACTTGGAGGGAGATAGACTCACTCTTGACCAAACTGCTCCACCTTGTAAGATGCAGTCAGGTGTTCAAGACCAGAAAAGTCATGCCAGTTCTCAATCTTCAGCTCTCCATCCTTAAAGGAGAAGCCAACAGGTTGAATAACCTTCTTGAACTCTGTCAGACCAGGGGTAGGCTCATGCTGACTGTTCAGAAGACCATCCATGACAAAGGTTCCATCGTTGGGTGTATCTCCAAAGTCACCGCCATAAGCGTAATACCCTTCTCCCTCGTGGTCATCCTTCCACAGACCGTGGTTCGCCCACTCCCAGATGAAGCCACCTTGAAGACGAGGATAGTCACGGAAAGCTTGCTCATAGTCCTCTAACCAGCCGGGTCCGTTACCCATAGCATGTCCATACTCGCAGAGAACGATGGGCTTCTCGTACTTGCCGTCCTTGACACCCTCCTCTTCGGCGTACTTGATCAAGCGGTCAACCGTGGGATACATGTAACTGTACATATGTGTCGTCTCGGCCTCCATATCACCCTCATAGTGGATTAGTCTCGAGGGATCAGCTTCAGTAGCATACTTGAACATCTCTCTGTGGTTGTCACCATAGAAAGCCTCATTACCGAAACTCCACATGATAACACTCGCGTGGTTCTTGTCACGGTTCAAGACAGCCCGGATACGGTCAAGATAGGCGTCCTTCCACTTGGGGTTGTTTGAGGTGAATTCGGCAGCCTTTCCGAAAGCAAGCTTCTTTCGCTCGCCGTAGTCCATTGACTCAGGAATGTCGAGAGGTCGAGCAACAGCATCGTAGAAGCCGTGGCACTCAAGATCAGCTTCTGCCATGACCCAGAGACCATACTCGTCGCAAAGATCAAGAACGCGAGGGTCATGAGGCTGGTGAGCGCAACGAAGAGCGTTGATGTTGTGCTTCTTCATGATAAGAAGATCGCGCTTGGCGAATTCTAGAGGAACGGAGCGGCCGAGAAGAGGGTGATGCTCGTGACGGTTGACACCTCGGAGACGAATGCGCTTACCATTGACCTTCATTAGGCCATCCTTCAGCTCGACCGTTCTGAAACCAATGCGTTGCTGGACCTTGTGAAGGACAGTCTGCTTGTCTGCAGACTTGAGTGTGATCTCTGCTGAGTATAGATATGGTGTCTCCGCTGTCCATTTCTTTGGATCCTCGACATCAAGACTAAGAGTAGCTTTTGACTGTCCATCGAAAGAAGTATGAGTAGATCCAATAACAGCTCCTCCATTCTTCGCAAGCTCAGAGACTGTGAGCTCAATAATGACGCCCTTTTGAGCAGAGACATCGACGGATGCGTTTAGCTTGGCGTTTTTGTAGTCGGCGTCAAGATGTGGCGTGAGGAAGAAATCATCTATTCTGGCAGCAGGGAAGGAAATAAGATACACATCTCGGAAGATGCCTGGAATGATTAGGTATTGCTTTATTTGGTGGTTTGGGGGATACTGACCTGATAGCCACCATTGGTCCTGATCTTCGATGTACGTCGCATCAGACCATTGGTAAACCCTCACAAAGAGCTCATTTGGGCCCTCGCGGTTGACAAAAGATGAAACGTCAAATTCAGAAGGATTTCTTGAACCTTGAGCGTATCCGATCAGGGTACCGTTCACCCAAATATGATAGGCGCTATCGACACCATCAAAGCGCAATCTCAGTTGAGAATCTGCAGCCCAGCCCGTGGGGACATGGAATTCTCGACGATAAGTGCCCGTAGGGTTCTCAGTAGGAACATATGGCGGGCAGACAGGAATCGGGTACTGAACGTTGGTGTACCAGGGCTTTCCATGGCCTTGAAGCTGCCAATGACCAGGGACCTGGATCTGACCATAAGCGACATCTTTGGCGCCAGGCTCAGGTGCTTCCAGAACTGTGCCAGCGAGAGAGAAGTCCCATGTTCCGTTCAGTGAGATTGAAGTTTCAGGAATATGATACGAACGAGTGGGGAGGGTGTTTCTCCTAAAGACAGCCTCGTTGATGTAGTCCGGGCGGGACGGATCTTCTTGGAGAGAAATGCCCTTTGGCTCGTGCTGAATGCTGTCTCCCATTTTGACGATGAAAGAAGAATGATTGAAATGAATTGGAAGACCAAGTCTCAGGAATGATTGGACTTTTATCCTGTAATTCTTCCTCCGCGATAGCACAGCCCCCGCATCGTGATACAACTTGGTCCCTACTTAACACGTGCTTCGGATTGACTCTCGGGGAAGAGAGGACTCCACTAGAATCCATGATAGGTGCGGGTACGTGGCTCGATTGGTGTTGATCTTGTCTTGTTTGGTGGAACAGCCTGAATGCACCAGATCGTATTAGGATTAGAGGGGCACAGTCCGGGGATGTCGGAGCCGGAGCGGGGCAGCACTGGAAGGGCTTGGCTAACTACCCGACAGCGGAACAGTCTGAGAAAGTTGTTACGAGCCACCTGCGTCCGATGTCATGGGAACAGTTGTGGGATGGAACGGTATTTTCAGTAGGCAGTAGTTGGGAAACGTAGAAACGAGGTGTGTTTGGGTAGCAGACAAGAGTAATGGGATCTCTTTCAAATCTGGCACTGGATCGGTGGAAGGCTAATATAAAATGTCAAACAAACCTACAAACGGTGAACCATATATGCAAGTTACATGCACGACGAGACAGACTTATGAGTGATAGACTCTGGTACTTCCTCAAATCATGTTATTCCATTGGTCACGGCTCTGAGCCTCTTCTTCTCTCGGCATGGTCGAGGACTCAAGGGGTCTCTAGGCTGACAAACTAGAGAGCTTGTTTGCATATCAAAATCTATTATTAGGAAGCCAGGCAATCTTCTAGCCCCCTAAGTCACCGTCTAGAACCTCGGTCCACTATTAGGGCTGAAGTCTCCTTGGCATTGGTGTCAGATGTCAGGTCAGTTTTCTGTCGAAGTGTATTATTGAAAAGGCATTCCCCGAGCACAACAACTGTTTTCATTATAAACATTTTTACGCTTTCAAAGCTTTAAGGAACCTAAGAGGAATTACCCGATATGGTGTTTATATCAAACACAATGGATTAGAAGTAAACTCCTGAGAGTTGTCGAACATCTTGTGTGAACTCATGCGAGCCAGGTGCTGGAGATCGGTAACTTAGCAGCCTATCCTGGAATTGGCCGTATTACAGTATGCAAAGGAGTGGTTGCTCGACTTTAACTAATATGTACCTTTATGAATCAGTTCGTATCTTTAATGCGTAGGCATTTATATAAGTATAACATTTCTAAAATTATACCTTTCAGTTAAATAGGTAGTGATCGCTTACGATAAGATAAGGTCAATCAATACGTGATTATGTGGCCGCGTTTCACATTAGAGTTGCCGAACTTCCGAGATGGAGAGATACTGCACTATCGACCAATGGACTGTTTATTTTCAACCATGTTGGTTGCGAATATTGATGAACCTCGTAATTGACAACGCGTTTCCAACCAACAAGGTCTCCACTGCCGGATATCCGGCACATATCGCCTGACATAGCCCCGTTTGCACATGTCATATCACCAGTACCTTTCGCCCATTTCTTCGACCTTCACCAACAAACACCGCTAATCCAGCCACAAAACCCTTGGAATACCACCCGACATATTGTGATGTCACCAAACATTTCCTTCGACTCCGGCACGATCGATAGATTCAACCGGGCTGCTGCCGGATATATCGTGCCTCTCCTACTCATAGTCACGAATCTGATTACCTACATCAACAAAGATGCATCCAAAGCTCATGATCTTACTTTTCTTAACGTCTTTGCCAACCTCTATCTGCTTGGAGCCTATCTTAGAGGCGACAGGTTCGGCTAGTGGGCCCCGACCAAGTGCGGCAAACCAGGAGATGTATCTTGAGTTGCTTCATGCACTGGAACAGCTGGAGCATGGCGAGCCGAAAGATGAGGTGCCCGAGAAACGGAGGACTGTCAGTAATACCGGGTTACTACTTGCTAACAAATTAATGACTGATTTTTAGATATATGACCGTGCATGGGATGCTATTGCACCATCACATGAGTTCAAAGAGGGATTAAGGGTAAGATATCTGGCCTCTTGAACGTGGAAGAAAATATCTGACGTATATATAAAAGATAATATGGCTTCGTTGGAGTAAGTTCAAGCAGACGAGCCGTGACTTGAATATGGACTTGAGCTGAGAATTTAGCTTTCGAGATCAAGCATGCCGTCGGTCTGGCAGAATGCGGACACTTCAGTGGCTACGCTGGCCCAAATAAAGAGATCTACTATCAATATGAGGTATTTCCATATTTATCCAACTTCATGTCAAAAAGCTAAAAGAGAGCAGACTGATGATGGTCACTGCGATACCGTCATTGAACAAATAGAGGTGGAACGGGCAATCGAACGCCAAATCAAGAAAGAGGGGGCAGCTATAAAGACTACTGAGTGCCTGGACTTAACTGATACTTGGGTTTGGAACGGCCACCTACTCGTTGGGCCGACCAAGGGCTTTGACTACGAGATAGAATGCGGGCCAAAGCTGATTGTTACTCCGGTGTCTATGATGTGGGATTTGGAAAGCTTGGAGAAAGCTGAGCAGGAGAAAGAGAAGCAGGCTGACCGTGAGCTATAGAGAAGGGTCTTTTGGACACGAGGACTCAAGTAATGGCAGGCTTTCGATGGGCCGCCAAAAGACAAAAGACTGAAAGCCAGGGAAGAAATTATCAGAGAACTCAATGCCACAAATAACTGCGTCTAAAGAATGGCAAACGTAGCAAATGACATGAAAACCGGGCATGATGGTAGTTGTACTCACTCGGCACTTCTTATGTCGCCCAAGCATGAAGTCGTTTCGACTCTAGACAATTGTATGAGTCCGGAGCCAATGGCACTGTAGCCTGAAAAGCTCAGGATATCTACTTCGTGATAATGAGCTTATTTAGTTTAGGGTTATGTTTAGACAAAGCTAGCCTGTAGCCGTGTAAATATGCTTATTCTAATCCCCTCAGGGTTTCTCGTCTGTCTTAGGAAGAACTGCTGGTGAAGTAAATTACTGCGTGTCTGATGGTTCTGTAGAAGTACTTCACTGACCTGAATAGGACTGACTTTGGGACCAGGAGAACGGTTTTGGGATCTAGAACACACCTCGTAGACAGCTGCAATGTCCTTTGCTCCTTGAACTGCTGAATTCTAACCCTGGCAATGCAACCAACGCAACGAGGAGTCTAATCCAACATGCATAGTACTAATCACCATCCTTTTCCAAAGGTACCAGCTTACGCGAGGGCAGGGAGCCCTTGCGGGTTCCTCAGGACCAGGCCTATCGATTCATAGATGTAGCAAAATGAGGCAACGTGTGCTGCAAGTTCTTCGTGTTTGTTGATAGACCCGATCATCAATATTATTAACCAAGCGGCAATTCGGCACAAATCGAAGATCAAACGTCGTTCAATGGCCAACTGGAAGACGCACAGGACGAAGGATTGTGCTTGCAGCCAACATATCATGACTTTTGATGAAGACAGCTATATGAGAGACACAAGGATAGAATCCTTCGACTGATGCTTTTCGGGATATAGAAAAGGCCGAATTTCGCAGGGGCCTCTCAGTGGCTCAATCGACAGTTATGAGAAATGGGTGTTTCTAAAGTTATGTAAAGAAAGAGGCTTTCCACCAACTCTAGATACTTATATGCATGTATGTTGGCAGCACAAAGAGTCTACTAAAGGCCAGCAGTTTATCCCCGAGGAGTGTGAAATTGTCACTGAAGTCCGCGTGGATGGACCATCAAATTGTACGTGAGTATCTGGCGCTTATGATGCGGGAGATGCCGTTATTCCGGGACACATGGATCTCTTTGATATATAGAGCCGCCCGAGGCTACAGTGGAAGTGTGTTGGTTCTGCGTCTGCGAAACCCTCGTAAGTTTCTGTGCCGCTTGTAGAACCAACAACATTTCACATGGGTCGGATAAGCGGCATGCTCACTTCCAACGCCGAAGATACTCTCGTTCTCCAAATCTTCTGATTTCAGCATTTGCTCTCGTTACATCACCAAATCCTTCAAAATTCCCTTGAAAGACCTATAAAAGACCGCGCGACTCCCAGGGCCTCAAGTTTAAACCATACCAATGACCCCAGCACCTCAACTCGAACCTCATTTCCTAGATCAAATCGTACAAGCATCAGCTGGATACATTCTCCCCAGTGTTCTTCTCGCAGCGAATCTCGTTGCCTATCTCAGTCAAGATGAAACTCGCCCTTATGAACTTCTTCGTCTTAATGTCCTTACCTTTGTCTATCTACTCTATGCCTACCACAGAGGAGACAGAGGCCATTAACGAGACCCAGGCTCTTAACATTGACGATGCTGTCAAGCTGCCGGACTCTCTGGCTCTGTACCGCCTTGAGGACTTTGAGTCTGAAGACTCTGCCCTCGAGAAGCGCAGGCACGTAACAGTAAGTTCCTCCCATTGCAAATTGCTTACAGTACTGATATCTCGAAAGGTTTGTGAAAGAATCATTACCATCACCTCTCATTGCGTTATCATCGGGGGTGCTATCAAGGTAAGAGAACTTCGGTCAAATTGACAGGCCTCTAACACGGTTATTTCAGGACGGAATTCTCCAGATCAGTGAGCATAAGATACTCATATTTAGTTCGAGCTAACGTAGGGATCAGGCGCTGCTATCAAGCACGCATCAAACCAAAAGACCTGTACTACTTTTACTGGACATGCTGGCCCGAACGGCAATCTTTTCTACCGCTATCGTGTATGTAAATCGCAATTTTCCCCCTTAGAGCCGGCGATGCTGATAATGAAAGCGCAGTCTACTGGTAGACACTGTGACACGACTGCTGAGCAAGAAACCATCGCAGGTGCAATCGAACACCACATCAACAACCATGGGCACAAAATCTGCGGTACTCAGTGTTTGGAACTAACTCATGGTGGAACTTGGCACGGATATCTCCTCATTGGACCGGCGAGCAACTTTGACCATAAGGCTTACTGTGGACCGAACGTCAGCTTCAAGCATTGCGACTCGGGAGGCAAGGGTGACATGAATTAGGCTGGCCCAGATTAGGGGTTAACATGCTGAAATACCCGGGATAAAGCGTCTACCTGAATGTCCTTTTCAAGATCTGTTTGGTTTGAAAGTACAGGGACTTTGATCGATACAGGGCAAATGGGCTAAATACTTTCGTTCATATCTGCGATATACGGATAGCAGAGTCAAATTTACATCAGAAGCTCCAGGCAGAGCTTTGCTAACTACTTGTGCATCTGCCATGCACCAAATCACCATATCATTCGTGACACCTTTGAGTTTCAGTCAATAGCAATCCCTTATATAACTATCCGCTTGTTGTATGAGCCACATGCTTCGATCAACACTCGGTGAATCGCCGCCAAATGATACCTCACGCCAGTTTCGAAACAACTTCTCGAGATGGCTCCCGACAAGCGTCGCTCTCGAACCAATGAACTCTTTCAGAGCAGGCACGTGTGATGCGGCGAGGATGATCAGCATTGCGCCAGACATACTATCCCTTGTCAGTATGATCTAATTCCGCAGCGATGGTTGACTTACGACAGAGAGCATATCCAGGTATCAATAAGGACTGTCTGTGGGAATCCTCTGAGGTCTAATGCATGTAACAAACACGCATCGAGACACAACTTGCAGTTCTGCATCGCATCTGGTATTGAAGGCACCCTCGTCTCAGCGTAGCTAGTGCTTAGCATCCACATAAGGTACGGTCGGTAAATCACCCCCTTGCAGGTGAGATATCGCTGTCGAAGAAAGCCGCCAGCCGCTGTTGCTGCCTCCTCTGTATCAATGCTGAAAGAGAACGAGGCTGGCAGAACTTCACGCCAATCATCCAATTGCCGTTGGAGTTCAGCAACAATGCGTGGAAAGCGAGCATGATCGAAAGCGGCGCCCGTATCTTTTGCGTAGAGTAGTTGATGGACTCTATTGAGGAGACGTCGCATACTGATACAGGCCAAGAAGTAGAGAGACGATTCCTCTTCTACGATTTCGGATGGGTGCGTGTGATATGTGCTTGGTAGTGGGATGGAAGACTCGACGCGAGCGATTCCTGATGGGGGACATGCTGAGAGCTCAGCCATGTAGTCACTGGGCAGGTATCAGTACCCCATCTTATTTTTGTTATGTATGGAACGTTGACTAACCTTTCCAGAATGTAGCAAGACCAGAATATCCTTCTAATGCGTTCTTCCGCATCGTCGTCGTGCGTGTTCGGTGGGTAGGATAGAAGCAACATGCATCTTGTCGCTGTAGCACTGAGGTACTCCCAAGCTTGCAGTGGCCGGACCAGAGAGGCGAAGTAGAGGCTGACAAGTCAGTAAGGGTTAACTTTGGACCGACTGGGTGTTCTTACGCTGTGAAAAAGAGACATTGGGTGCTTTGAGAGTCAACTTGCAGGTGTGCGACATGGAGCTTCTTTAGAGCTAGTTGGAAGTAGATGTCACCCAGCTTCCGCTTCCGAAGTCTTCTATCTTTCTCTGCTGCATCAGGCTCAGCTGTAAAACGAAGGTCTTCAGCAGCTTGACTTGCACATCCCAAGGCTAATGTGAGTAAACAAAGACAAGAGTGAACTGTATCATCTGAAGGCATTCCCGTTTGAAGTGTCGCACGTATGTTGCCGAGTTGCTCTTGTGACATGGAAGGGTACCAGAAGTTGATGTTTCGTTCGAATGCTTCCAACATCGAGGTTATGTCTTCCGCGTCGACGTATGGGTACATGGGATTCGATGCAACGGCTAGCGGTGGTCGTGCTTGTTCAAGATAGAAGATCGAGTCTCCATCATGGCGGAGCAGTGGAAAGACATCAAAGTGAGGCCATTGGAGTATCGACTCAGTTGTCGAGGTATGCATAGAGTCCAAGACGGCATTTTCGAGGTTGTTGACATTCTCGCGTTGGTCTTGACTGGTCGGTGTTTGGATCGCATGACTCTGCCTACGCAGATTCAGATCCGGTGACGAGCCCGAGAATGAGTTGGTGCGATTTGTTTGAGGTGAGTTGGCGAGTTGGACACCGTTCGGCTGCAATGGTCAAAGCTAGACATCTAGAAGAGATGCTTGTGGCTTACGATGGCAGATCTTAACTCATGTAGGGTCTTCTCGACCCGCAGAACACTTTCTAGGATGAGATCGTTCTTGCTCCTCCTACAGTAGCGTTACATTGCCGAGGCCAAGTAGCAGGTTGAAGAGTGAGGCTTACGAGTTGGCTTCAGATCCGTAGGTACAATCATGGCCGATCGACGCGCATGTCGCGCAAGGATTGTTTCCATCGCATCTATCACTGTCAGCCAAGCTGTCAAGTTTCTGGTAGATCACCCAACCTTGTCTTGCGGGTACGACAAGCATCGCACTAATGTCGGTCAGCACAAGCCACATGAGACAGACATGAATTGCAAAACTCACTGCATGCGACGTCCTCAACCTCTTCCTCGCAGGCCATTCATCACTTGCTTGATCCATTGCGCAGGGAAACTGAACAGCAATTCGCTCCGGTACGGGCCGACGTGAACGTGGGGAAAAGAGGAGATAATGAAGGACGAGTTTGTGAATCATCTGATGGATCACGGGGATGCTCGGTCCGAGGTCAATTGAAGCGTGTGATTGGTGCGGGAATTCATTCGGGGAACGAATGGGTTAGCTACCCCAGCTTTTGTGACTTCGTCCGATTGGACACTTCCTTGGTCTGCGAGCGAGGTTGGTGCAAAAGCTTGATGGGCATGAGACCTTGGAAATACTGGGGTCCAAATCAAGGTCATGAGGTTCCATTGCTCGCTGCGACGTGGTATGCAGATCGGGAAGTGAGGCCGAGGCTTTGGTGATCGACAGACAAGTTTGATAGGAACTCAATTGACACGCGATACGAAATTGTCGCAAACCAATTGAAGCTGAAACAATAAAGTCGGGACAGTTTTCTAGCTGGACTTGGGGCTGATCATGGTTCAAGTGTCACGTTGAGTAGATAAAAGCATGTAAAGTAATCGTGCATTATGCGTTATGTTAATTGCGATGGAGTTATCTTGAGTATGGCTACCTAAAACATGACGAGGCAATTGAGATTGACCTGATCAAACCTCTCCCGCAAGCTTCGCATCTCCCGTCACATTCAGAGTGTTCATAACAGTCTGCGCATCCCTCTTCTGAAGACTCTTCTTGACAGGGTTGGGTGCCTCAAACACCTCCGACAATTCCTCAAGAGTACGATCCTTAGTCTCGGGGAAGAAGAAGTAAATGAAGACAGCTTCAAACAAATCCCAAAACACAAACACAAGGTAGAAGTAGTAACCGATGTCCTGGAAAGCGGGACCACTGCTGTACTGGATAATAGTCGACGCAATAGAACTAGCAAGGTTACCGACGGCAGTGCCCTTGGCTCGGATGTCGGTGGACAAGCACTCAGCGATGTATGCTGACTGAAGAGGAGTCCAACCGAAAGAGAAGACGATACCGAAGATGAAGATCATGGCGACAGTGGCGTTGGCAGCGGATGCGTTGTCGGGCTGGTCGAGGGAGAGCTTGCTCGTGCCGGTGATGACGGCGAAACAGCACGAGCAGAAGATGATGGAGTAGATCAGAAGAGGTCGACGACCAATAACGTCAGTGAGACGAGCTCCGAGAATGGCGCCGAAGAAGCAGAGCACAGGGTTGACGCCATTGAGAGCCAACACCTTCTTTTCGTCAGTGATGCCGGCTTGCTTCAGCATGACAGGAAGATAATAAGAGCTGGACACGGTTAGACAAAGTTAGAGACTAGGCAGGATTTTGGGACGTACCTCAAACTGTTTCCACTGACTTGTCCAAAGACAGCCATACCCAAGACTCCGATAAGTCGGCGTCGCGCACTATGGGTGTTCCAGAGTCCACGGTAGTCCCACCAGGACTTATCAGTAGCATCAGCAGCGATCTGGTTTGTCATCTCCTTGATCTGTAGCACAACCATGGGATGATTCTCGTCACCCTCACCATGATATGTGGCAAGAACTTTGACGGCATCCTCAACTCTGTCCTGCGCGATGAGCCAACGAGGAGACTCAGGCAGCCACAGAACGCCAAGAGCAACGATGCCAGAGGTGATCATCTGGCACCAAATGGGAAGTCTCCAGGCAATTTCTCCATCGATGTAGCTGGAGCCGTAGACGACCCAACTAGCGATGATGCTGCCAATGTACCAGGTACAGTTGTACAGACCGGTGATGGTGCCTCGCCAGTTGGGATGCGCCATCTCGCTGACGTAGCAAGGGGCAGAAACACAGCAGAAGCTGACGCCGAAGCCGAGGATGAAGCGACCGCCGAGGAATTGACCTCGTCCGGTGGATGTAGCTTGGACGCATGTTCCGATGATGACTACGACGGCGCCGGTGAACATGCCCCATCGTCGGCCGAAGAAATCGTTTACGGGGGCGGTGAAGAATACGGCGGCGATGGAACCAATGTTGTACATGGCGAAGACGATACCGGTCGAAGAACCCTCGGAAGACCTACGATTGTTAGTTCAAGTCTTTTTTTCTTGGTGGTTTCACATACATGTTGAAGTAGCGTTGGTATGCCTTCATGCCATTGATACCACCGAGAAGACTGCCATCATATCCGTTCTTCTCAAGTTAGCAACCAGATCATTCGCTTGTCGAGAGAAACTCACCAAGCAACCACAGAGGTATGCGCAAGCCAGGATGAAGTACAACCTGAACATACGAGGCGTCCATGGCGACAACTTCTGATTCTCAACATCATGCGCAAGCTGCACCGCGACATGAGCTTCATGAACCTCGTCACCGTGGTCAACAGCGACCTTCTCATCAGCTTTGTAGTCCATATTTGTCCAAGTGTCAATCAGTGGAGACTTGAAGGCCAAGAATGAGAGAGACTGTCGATCAAAGGGCCAAGCTCAAGGGGTCTTTATATAAGTCGAGTTGCATGCATGTTACCGTCGTGGTAGACCGGACTTTGGGACCCCAGACGACATGAAGCGTCCGTCCGACGTCGTCCCCGGATTCTGCAGGGCTCCCCCTCATTCTGTGCGTGTTGGGATTAGTTGGAGGGGGCGAGATGGTGTTCTGATTTTGTGTCGGGGCGAGGATTGGGTTAGACTGTTATCCACTCCGGCTCCGGCTGCCCCGAGGGAAACCTGGGGTAGGTTTTGGTGGTACCGATTGGTTCGGGTACAGCATCTAGGAAACGAAAGTTCTGTCCAACCAGTCGTATGGTGTGTTTTCGCTCGTGACATAGTTAAACCTAGGCGGAATGGCTCCAGAGCGCGTTTTGGTCGGCCCATAATCCCGGGTTCACGAGTAGTCTGAAAAAATGGCGACATCGGGATGGTCTCATGGAGCAGACTCCTTGCCCTTCTTTCACGTAACATGTTTCTGAGCAGGGCAATACAAGTCCATTGATCTGGCGTTTTGAACTGAATATTAAGCAGATGCCCCACTATGTTACACGTCGAAAAGGAAAGTCATTAGCTATCGTATAGGCAACGTGCACGACCTAAAGGCTAATCCTCCTTTGACCAAGCTGCCTCCTTCTACGGCTTCTGACCATACACCACGTAGCTTCTTCTGTCAGCATATGAACTACATGTTGAAGAGGAGAACTTACATCTTCCAGTACCCATGCACCTTCGGGTTCCTCAATTCATTCCTCACATCCGCACAAAGAGATAGCACTTGATCCTTTGACCAGCCGAGAACCCTAGTGAACAAAGCCAGACTCACACCCTCAAGTCCCGATTCAAAATTGATGAGGTTCCATTTCCCAAGTTCCTTGAGTTTCGGATCTTGGGGCCAGCCGTTGGTAGGCCATATGTAGATAGTCTCCACGACATTATGAAATCCAGCCTCCTCAACGATAGCTTTGTACTTATCAGAGTCACCAAGTGGCCGACCGAGTTTACGGGACCCTTCGATGAGGCATTCTTGCCACTTCATCAGTGGTGAGGTTTCGGGGTCGAGAGTTCCATCGTCACAAAAGACGGGGAGTTGGATATCCTGGATCTCATACCAGCCACCGGGGCTTAAAGCACTACAGTGTGTTACTAGAATGCTCGTAGATCTAAAATCCCTCGCAGGGAGCTTACTCAAATGCTTTTTTGGCTATCGCTTCGGGGTCGCAGAAGCTTCCTGTCATCATGCGAGAGAAAATGAAGTCGAATGGTCTCGTCCAAGTCCATTCCTTTTCAAGGTCGTCGATCTCGAAACTACAGTTTGGCGGTACGCTGTATGAAAAGTCAGGTAATAATGCGAAGGATGAAGACAGGCTGGGACTAACAATGAAGGTTGTATGGGGCTCAGATCAACGCCGATCACCTGTCAGACATTAGGCTAGATTTCAGAGGGTTGCAAGTGGCATACTTCAGCAGCCGGGTGTTCCTCAGCTAGGGTATAGTCAGCCGAGTTCCATAAAACATTGTCCAAATGTCATACCGAATTCCAGCGCCCAGATCCCTGTTCCGGTACCCAGGTCTAAAACTCGTTTGGCTGTATCGGCTCCCGGATTCAAGGCCCTCTTGCCGTCGAGCGTAATGATATACATGCCATCTTGCAGGTCTCCTTGCTATCAGCACTGGAATGCATGTCTCAAAATGCTCTCTTACCGAGTCTATCGTTTTCAATCTTCGATGCGGTCAGATCAAGCACTCAGTTCGTTTCATGATGAACTCACATCGTCATTCGGGTAGGCATACTCTATTTCTATCAGTCACAGTCAATTTGAACGAACACTTATTCTTACTCCCTTCACTTAACCTATGATAAGTCCGTCCATTTTCTTGCGCGAAATGGAGCAAACTTGACCGAAGTGATAAATTTAATGAACCGTCAAGTGGCTTTCTTTGTCAGGACCTTGACTTTGGTGGGGTCGAAATGGACCTACTATATCGATAGCAGAGTCGTAATCCAGATCAACAGCCTGCCGTCTAATTAGTAAGTGCCTATTGAACGTTTTTTCTGTCTCAATACAATTTGTTCAGACATGCTGGGTAGCGACGAGAAGAGGCGCGATGTTTGTAAAATTTTGGGCGTCAAGGCGGGGAACAATGAGTTGATATTGAAAGCAAATAAAGTTTCCAAGCACATGATTTGCTGCAAGGGCGCCTCGCGTCTCGCGCTACCCTGAAGCAGCTCAGCTCTTATCATATCCTGAGCCATTTTTCTGCATATTCAATATGAACTCTTACAAGAAAAAGAAATACTGGGGTAGAAGATTGCCTTCTTTATTTTGAGCCTTCTTATATATAGATATACTTTTACATAACAGTGGCTAATCATGGTCAATAACAAAGGTGAGAAGTGCGCCCGCAGCGCGGTGGAGCCGCGCCTAATGGCCATCAAGGTAACGAACGATAGCTCATAGATAAACACTAACAAACATTCCCGATTATAGACCATTTCAATCTAGAATAAAAGAACATATTCACATTTAAAAACCTATTATCTATTCCTGTAAGTCTGCAAGCCATGCTAAAAGGCACCATTCCGCTATCGGCATGTGGCTGTCTTAGCTTCAGATCATACCCAAACCAGCCTAGTCGGTATTTTTCAGCTCAGCTGAACTCCCAGAAAACCCCTTTCGCAATTTCGAAATGTTTCGTGACAAAGAGACAATTATCGCGACTTCAGCATGGCAGACAATGGCAAGTCGCCAACAGACATCATCACCTATATCGGTGTGCCGTTGGCAGTCTTGGGAGGTAGATCGCTATTCCCCACGTATTCCCCATGCCAAGCGACTAACTACCCCGGCAGTGCTTCCAATAATGTACAACACGCTCTCCACGCTCATCTCGCTTTCCAAAATAAAGCGTATGTTGCGGCATAGTCGTCTTACAGCACTTACACGGAGTGATATCGTCAATAGAGTCATTGAGATAGAGCTTCCGCGCTATGCTGTGATGCCGCTGGACAGATTCCAGGATCGCTCCGAGTACTGGACTCTGTCGCGTCATCCCAGCTCTATCCCCGGTGGTAGTTGGACCACTTTCAACTGGAAGACTCACTCGATTGGTATGAAGACTCAGAGAGTTGAGTATGCTGATCAAGTCCGACAGCCTCAAGTCGAGGTAGCATTTGATGAGCTTGTTTCTTACCTTCTCGATCTTGGCGCTGTCCCAAATCCGCACGGATGGAAGTTACTGAGATCTTCTGGACTTTGGACGCCTGTAGGATGCTGTTTGATGATGTCTCCCGAAGGTCGGCAAGACGCGCTGACGATCGCCCCGTCGAATGATTCCGATGGTAATCTCTCCTTGACTGTTGCTTGGTCTAGCTCTTGGATCACAAGAGATTATTCCAACTTGCCGCCATACTGGGTCCGATTGCCCTCCCCACCTCAAAAAGATAACGCAAATAAGCCCGGAAGCGTGTTGGAGGGCCCAGAGCACTCAGCTCGGAACTCAGAGGACGAGCTGACAACAGGGAAGGATCAGGGCGCCAACTCACGCCCAGGAACTAACAACGCTCCCGCGCAGTCGAGTGCAATCACTTGTCAGATTTCCATGTCTGGAATCGTCACGGCGCTGACCGAGCAGGAACATTATGGTGCCCAGACGACTCTGAACCTAGAAAGCCTTTACATTGACCACCTGCGAATTCAGCCTGCTAAATCCGATGGTGTGTGGTTTTCCAGTGCAGCGACCGCTTTCGGGACGTCCAGTCAGACGATCCTGTGGAACTATAAGATCCCTGACGATATCCTGTCCTTTGCACGGAAGGAAACTGTACCCTGTGGAGTGTTGGTTGTTCTAGGCATTGTTGACGAATCTGAGACACCAACTTGGGCAACCAGGCATGACGATCATGGAACAGACATCCACAAGTTTGCGCGAAAGTCTCAAGAACAACGAGCTGCGATGGCTGCAGAAGCACTGTTGCCTCCTGCTCAGCGTCAAGCGGCGGCACAGGCTCGGATGCAAAAGGAGAACCAGGAGCGGATGGAGGAGAGTAAGTCAGCCCAATTGTTTACGGATCCGAGTTCATTACTGACATGAAACGCTACAGTGCGAGAGAGGCTCAGAACAAGCCAGCTGAGACGCGATCAGCGCATGATGGAAGCCCTACGCAGCCCCAAGTGGGACACAAGGCTTGTTGCTGAGCATTGCCTTCGATGGCTCCAAGGGAGAGGGCATTGGGATGACTCGCTTACTGTAAAAGATGTCGTGGGCTTCATGTTACATCGCATGGTTCTGGATGGGGAGTTCGCGGCTAATATTTGCCGGATGCTGGATAAGTGGAAGGCTTGGGCTGATGTCGGCGGTATGAAACAGTCTGACTACCAGGCAGTTCAAGATGATCAAGTTGACTTTGCACATGCGTCGTTGTTGGTTGCTATGATTCGGGATACATCTACTGCTTTGGAGGGAACAGTGTCTATGGATCTACAGGAATGCTTGAGGATGTGGAGAAAGGTTCGACTTGGATAGCTAGCTGTGTGTAAACAATCATCAGGAGAACGCATTTCGGATCAGATTTGCACCAGGGTCACATGGCAAGGAAAATCGATTAATCCCGGGAAAGATTATTGCAGACTAAGGAGCGAAACAGCTAGCTAAAAACAAAGATAAACTAAGGAAATGGTTTGAACTAAAGGCCAGGGTCCGAGCCACTGGCTTCTGATCACCCGAGGCCACATCGTACTGAACAGATCCAGCTCTACTCAGTGGTAGTAGAGATACTACCGGTGAGACGGACGGGGACAGGGGGGAAGACGATGGGGATGTACTCGAACCAGAAGGTGGCGACATGCTGCTGCTGGCGGTACACCTTGATATGGACATCGAACTGTTATTTGTGTTAGGCTTTGGCCTTGATTCGCTTGAAAGGAGAGCATGTTGGTTACTTACGCCCTTGACATGGAGTTCGTAGCTTACAGCCCCCTCACCCAACTGGTTGAAGTCCTGGTAATAGAAGGTTCCACTAAGAAGTTCTCGTCAGTTTCGGCCACCATTATCTTGGGACAGTAAGGGAGCTGCTTACATTGGGATAGCCGCTTTACCAGGGACGAAAACACCATACCCCTTGCCAGTGAACGATCTCTTAATGTTAGGGACACCAATGGCTATCTCAATAGTAGTCTTGGTCACCGTGATCGTTCCGTTGGCATCCTCCTTGTTCTTCCAGGCTTTGTGGCCGATGGAGTCGCTGGACTGGAGGATGGACTCGAGA
Organism: Fusarium brevicatenulatum; assembly: GCA_013363135.1. Lineage (NCBI taxonomy): Eukaryota > Fungi > Ascomycota > Sordariomycetes > Hypocreales > Nectriaceae > Fusarium > Fusarium brevicatenulatum. Next base: position 38,745 of record JABEEJ010000010.1, on the reverse strand, counting down.
TGGGCCCTACCACCGGGAGTGGAGATGGCCTGGGTAGCGATCTCCTGGACCTCCTGCTCAGTTGTGCTACGAGCATCGGGACCGGTGGTAATGTAGGTTGCGAGAGCAGTCAGGAGATTGCTGTCAACAGACGGAGAGCTGGCAGACTGAATGGGCAGAGCCTGCTGCTGAGGCTGCTGCTGCTGCTGAGGGAAACCGATGGAAGCCATTCTGATGGGTTTGGAAAAACGAAGAAGTAGTGAAGTTGCTGCTGGTTGTTGGAAAGATTTAAGAGTTGAGCCGATGATTTGAATCTCTTATTGACTGGGTCTTCCCAGAGTTTATATAGATTTTGCCCCGAGGTTGACGAAGGCGTTTCTCTTCCCAGTGACCCCAGCACTCTCGACAAACGAAACTTCAAGCCCAACTGACATCATGGTATTGCTCATGGGCGGCGCTTAGGCGTCGGTGAAGAAATCCTGAGATGGTTTAGCACGCCTGCTCTTTTAACGCTGACCATGTTTGTCTCAGTTCCAGCTGGCCGTTCAGCTAACCTCTTTGGCATAATCTAACTCTGAAGATTCTCGGATCATGCCATAGCAAGCCCGAGATCACATATTGCGCACAGCCAGGTCACGCTCGCGACATCACAGTTGCCGTATTCAGCAGTAGGCATAGGCAATATTGGTTCTTAGCGCCTGTGAATAGAGCTGCAGTGAGGGGTCTGTGATGCATCTTGGTGGTGACAATACACTCTGGGGTCGAACCCTCACGATGATTCTAGTATAGTCTATGGTGATGATGGACGTGCCATAAAGCCTGGACTCGCAATCTACGCTAATTGAGAGGTTGAACGGCGCGGGCCGCGACCGCCACAACTGTTGGATTACGAATGGCAAACTGAAAGAGCAAATTGCAGATATGATTGGCAATTGAGCAGGGGTTCTCAGCTGGCGTAAGAGCTTATCTATACCGTGTTGAGGCGGAGATGTCTCAAACCATAAGGTCATTTTCCAAGTCGGATTGCGCCATACCCAAGTATCGAATGGACTAAACCTTTCTTGTAATGCATAATATGCTCATTGACTTCGGCATTTAATTCCCAGTAGCAAATCACGCAAAAAGGGCAGGCTAATTGTGAATTTTGAGGCCCTCCTATAGTCCTAGCGCGCATTCCGGAAGGCTCAGCAGGGGTCCCTCAAGATTCTGTCTTACTATTGAATTATCCTCAGCGGTATCTTCGGGACTGGCGGCTAATGGGACTTCTGTAATGTTCTATGCTTTGAGGGGAACCTGGATAGCTATATTCATCGTGCCCTCATGGTTACTATAACGAGGCTAATATCCCAGCCAATACCACTTCGAAAACCCCAGCTCTGGGATCGAGAGAAAGTCGGCCAATAATTTCAGCTGTGCCCCAGGTTAATTTTCGTCCAGTGATCATGCAGCCATGCTACATGGGCTTTCTGCTTGGAGAGTACAAACAAAACGAGGAGTGAGGTGATGAGTCTAGATATGGGCTTGAACAGAGGGGCTCACTTTGTTCTCGTACCACTCGTCGTCTCCAGAGCTCAGCTTCACTTGCCTATTCCATGCTGAGATTAGCCTCGCCCTCCCGGATTTACTGAGCACATACCTGTGGTTGGCTGTATCGACGAATATTGCTCGAGGTATTTCAGCTGCTAACTTTTCGAGATATGGTGTATGATGGAAAGATCAGCCATCAACTCGTTGAACTCACATCGGCACTCTCGTAAACACACTTCAGGCAGCATATCCAACCACCCGTACAGTAGACGCTGCCAATCTTTTACACACTTGCGCGTTTTTCTGGCCTCAACTGTTGCTTAGAAGCCAGTGTACATACCGCAGAAGGTTTTGATGCTGCAACAATGTCCAAGTTCACAGGTGTCGTCGGAATGTCGTAGCGGAATCCACAATTGCTATGCTTGATGGTGTTTACAGTTCTTGCAACTCGGGCTATCTGCTCAAGTCAGCATTGTTATTCTCTTATGGCTTTCTGAGTTCTTTGAGTGAGGGAATTTCTACTTTACGGGGCCGATGATAAACGCTATAGCCTTATGTTACTATATGTCTGAGATAGGCGCTTTGATAGGAGCACAAGCGTCGATACAAAAGCAAAGAAAACATATGAACATATCTCTATTCACCAAAGAGAAATTTGTTTCAATTTCACGGCTCTCTTTGTATGGGGCTTTTGAAGTTGCTACCGTCTGTGAGATATCCGTAAGACAAACCTATGAGAATAAGCCTAGCAAACAAAATGGGAAAGGCTAATTGTCGTGAAGGCTAGATGATTACAAACATCTTGGTGTGTGTTACTCTTTAAATGAAAGGGAAAATTCAAGGTGTCTCAGAGATTGAAGAAGTACCATACTTGAATTGATTTGGCACCTTTGTCGTGTCAGCTGAACAACTCCAGCTTTCTGAGCGCTTCACCAGTAACGAGCTACCCTGGATGCCCGTGATATTTTCTTTTCGTTGGGATTTGCTGGCTGTAATGTAAGCAAATGAGCGATGTTGCAGCTGAAAGCGATGCTATGCTTATTTTGTCGGGGAATTCTGACATGTCGTTAATCTGGTAAGCTGAGGATGTTTGGTTGCCCAGAAGGGTGCTGAGCCTGCCAGGGATGATGCAGAAGCTAGCAAGTCCTCAATGGAGGAAATGCGGCACAGTATGCATTTGTCAGGACATTCGATTCAGTGATGAGGGATCAACAGGGCTAAGATTAAGTCTCCGGAACTTCTGGAAATTAAGCACGAGTGCCGAAGGGTCGTGGCAACGTTAAACCCGCTTGACCCGACAAATAATGTTCACACTAACAACAGTCACAGTCATAACAAAGTCAAAGCGTTTCCTCTTCACCAGTAAAAACACCAACGGACAAAACCCCCCGCACCGGCATCTCCTTTTCCCCGCGAACCATTGCCCCCTAGCGCAACCAGGATAACATCATCGAGCCCATTAGCGCGTCCTCACTTGAATCATTCGCCCAAGCTGACTGGTTCAATGTGAGACAAGTTGCTTTTCGTCTTATCTCCCCTCCCCCATCCCTTCTCTTTTTCCTTCTAAACTTCTTCTTCTCTTCTTCTTCTTCTGCGGCTCCCAAGTGAGTCTGCTGTTCTTTGGCGATGCACGATGGAAGCGGATTATAGACCGAATGTCTATGCTTCTATCTTTATTACCCTGCCGCTCGCTGCGCTGGTGCTGGTGCTGAGACTCTTGGCGAGACGGTCGACGAGGGCGGGTTATGGGGTTGATGATTGGTTGGCCATCGTTGCGTTTGTGCGTTATGCTTAACGCTCGCCACTGAAAGATCGCTGACGATTGATGTGTAGATTGGAGCGCTCGCGTACTCGATTGACAACCTTGTCTGTAAGAGCATATTTACTCGAACTGTATTAGTTGCCATAACTAAATGCGTCCTTAGTTCTTTTCGCCTTCGGTCTCGGTCGCCCGTTGAAAGATGGTCCGTCGCATCTCACCGAAGAAGAACGGCTCGAACGATCATACCTCCTCATTTGGCTCAGCAGCCTGACGTATACCATCGGCATCGGCTTCGCCAAATTCGCCATTTTGACATTTTACTGGCGCCTCTTCAAATATTCTAGTTCGCGCATCGCAATCCAAGTTGTCTTTGTGCTTTGTGTCGCATGGTTCATCGTCCGAATACTCCTCTTGACATTGTCATGTATGCCGACGTCAGCCTACTGGGATCTTGCCCGACGAACTACCCACTGCCATGTCACGAGCAATATTTATTTCTTCTCCACTGGTTTAACGCATGCTGTTCTGGATATTGTCATTCTTGTTCTCCCTCTGATTGAAGTCATCAAAATGCATCTTCCGCTTGGTCAGAAACTTGCTGTCATGGCCCTTTTCGGCTTCGGTGCTCTGTGTGTTCCCCGTGTGTGATATCTCATGTCCTGGACTAATGTGTGGACAGTGTTTGTGTATTGTCGATTCTGGTCATCCATAATTCCTTCGAGTTCAATGGAAGTTCGAAAGAAATCGCCCTCAAGATTGGCTATCACGGGTCTTTGGCTGCAGCAGAATGCAATCTCGCCAATGTTTCGGGTATATCACACCGGCCCAAATCGCGAACCTCAATTGACGTGCTCCAGTTTCGCTACCAATGCTGCGACCCGTATTTCGAAAGATTGTCCCCTCTTCATTCCTTGCCTCTCACAGAAGCAAGCGAGCTGTCGTCGACTCGGCCCTATCACCAGAATACGGCATCAAGGGCAGCCGCGGCACTAAAGCATCAGTACAAAACGGCTCAAGTTCCGTGTGTGAATTTGTAATGAACGATGATATCCCAGCGGGATACGACATTGAGGCTTCACATGCTGGATGGAGTTACGGAACAGAGATCACAATTTCTAGTCCGTGGAGACATCAAACGCCTCCACCGACAGTAAACGAAGGATTGGATGGGATACAAATATCAGAAGAAACAACAGTTCATGTCGAACGCATAGGGCCTTATCCATAATCGGCTCAGTAAACGAATAATATTAATATTGCTTCATTCATGCCATAACCCTTTGCACCGTGAGGCATGTCTTACTAAAGTCTCTCACTACAGCTTTGAAGGGACATTCGATGTATCACATCCGCAACTATCGGAAACCTCTGCCTTCTTGCTCTCAATAAGAGTGCTCCTGTTCACGCTCTGCTCACTAGGCGGCACGTCCAGCGCAGGGTTCTTGGTGAAGAAGTTGACAGGCTTGAGATGCACCTTGAGATTCTCAACCGGCATGACAGGGAAGTCTTCGATGCGTGGGATATGGTTGATACCGAATTGTACCCAAACCACAATATCAGACTCCGGTGTCAGTGATTCGTTCCTCTGTGCCCAAGTTCTCACGCCTGCGTCTCCACGAGACTGGTTGGTGTACCATCCTCCCGCGTACAGTTCGCGGTCGCGATGGGTGGTGACATAAATGTTATGGTCTGCGAACTCAGCGCGCTTATGCAGGAAGCTGTCTTCGTCGCCCATAAGCTTTTGGAAAGGCGGGGCCATAATCTTGTAGCCCACTGGCTTGCCATTGATAGGGTTGAGAGAGTTGGGGTTGGTGATCTTATAGACCCTGCTAAGGTCATAATCGATATCCAAACCAGCTGTCTTGTCAATGGTCTTCTCAACGACTTCGTAGCCGGTACCATGAGGGTTCAGGTGGGGATTACGAGGTATCCTGTGGGCTTCGCTGTATACCAACTGGTTCGTATGGCCGTCAATCATGGGATCGACTCGTAAGGAGAAGATATGTTGATGGACGCCTGCTAGGACACCGGGGTGTACGACAGTTCCAAATGGCACTCCTGTCTTGTCCAGCTCGTGGTCAATCGGCTGTGTAGACAGGATACCCGTGGCGCGGACTTCATACGTGACCTCTCCTGCTTGGTTGAAGAGAAACATGAGGATATACTCATAGTTCGAGACTGTGATGATAGACTGCAGCACAAGCTCACGTGCTCGCACAACAGCAGCTCTTCCGGTTCTGTAGTTGGTGTGCTTCCATCCAATACCAGCATCTTGCTCATGAATGCAGATGACATTCTCCATCGGCAGCGGTCTACCTTGATCGTCGCAGATGACTCCGCTGAGGTACTGAATGCTGCCTAAGCAATCACAACCTAGCTTGAGGTTGTTTGCTGTAGCACCAGCCCCGGCATCACCCAAGTCAAATGCAGACTTCTTGTGGAATGGGTGTCGTGGATCACCATAGGGCACGCTCATGTCTGATAGGGAGAGTCTGTAGAACAAAGGACGGTTGTCATACTTGACGTTGTACAGCACCATTCCTTCACGCTGATTGAAACCTATTTATGTCAGCTGGGTAATCATTCAATAGACAAGATATGAGACTTACCGACAAAGAAGGTCCACTTCTGCCATGAGATAACGTTTCCGGTCTCACCAACTGGGGTTACATTGAAGCTTGGCCCTTCTGGCTGGCTTACATGCAGTGGCTTGAGATCCTTTCGCAGCTCTTGGGCTTCGGGGATGTACTCATTTGCGGGCTTGGGTTGATAAGGCGCCAATGGCTTGATAGTGTTATCAGCGCCAGTAGGAAGAACATCAATTCGAATGACTTTATAGTTGACGCATTCAATGACCGGTGATACTGGCAGAGGGAATGCGTAGTGGTTGGAATCAGCTTCGTTAGAGTTTGCGGGGTCTCGCATGTACAGGAAGACCTGGTACATACGGACATCATCCTCAACTCCGTCGGACCCTATGCATGTCAATTCTGACTCCATCTCACCACGTATCAATGGGCTTACCGTAAATCCAGGGATCAGCACAAACAACAGTCCCCTCCGGTAACTTTAGCTTCTCAAGCTCAGCCAAGACCTGCGGATCCTGAAGCGCAAGCTTCTCAACCCTCTGGGCCTCATCATAGTCCACATTCCCGTGAACATTCGGCCCTAGCTTCACATTGCTCTCAATTCTTCCAGTAGTCAGGTTGACAATAGCTTCATGGAAAATATCCTGTGACTGTCAGATCATGCACGATGATAACCCAAGTGGGGTAAACTCACCGTTCCACGGATATAATACGCAACAAAAGCCAAACGCTCGAGCGGCGAAGGGGAAGTTCCGTTGTCGAAGGCTTCCAAATACGGTGCAAGCTTCTCCTTTGGTGGCTCGCTCAGCGTTATAACCTTAAAAGATAGTGAGACAGACTGTGGCCAAACGCTCTCGATCAAGCGTGCGCTAGCCTGAATCTCATCGCCCGTCAGCGGGCAAAGCGGGTGGGGAACAGAAGACATGATTGTGATATTGGAACCGTTGTCAATTGAATGAAAATAATTATTGACGAAGTCGCAAACTATTTATCATTCATGACGGATCTGATGGTCTTGGTGCGGAGATGATGATTCACCCGTTCCTCCCCACCACGATTCTCCAAAAATTGCTCCGTTGGGAAGTTGGATCCATTCAACGGCTAGGATGGACTTTCTGTATATGGGAAAGCGTAACGCAGAAGTGAGAATGACTGATGATAAGGTGCGTATTGGGAAAGAATCGTCTTTGTCTGTCCCGCTTATCTTAGTCGAGATATGCTCGGTTCCGACATCGTGGGGAATATTATCTGCGATAAGCTACGATCACTCAAAGGGCGGAGCTAAAGCGCGTAATTACATATTATTGGTGGTTGTAAACGCCTATCAAAAGACGAGGATGCTCAGCGAAGCTCGTGTTCAACTTCATTCCGCTTGACGGTTTATCTACCGCCTCTAGTCCTTTGGGAACCTTATCACAGTGAGTCTGCTGGCCATGGAAAACCAGGCTTATACTTTTGCCGCAAAACAACACTCCCCTCGGGAAACTCTCTTTGGGCCAGATCAATAGGCTTCGCGTCACCTGGAACCATCCATGAGCTGGCTAACCCAACAGACTCGGCAGCAGCCTCTTTCAGCCTAACCACCTTATCCGGACGAAGCGAGAAGTCATTCAATAGCTCGGTGCTCTCTTCGAATTCTCCAGGTTCAGCAACGACCCAGACATGTTGGTGGGGTTGCTGATACTCAAAGTCTGGGCCACCGCAATCCTCCGGGTCGGGCTGATAAAAGTCGTTGGTGAGGGGTAATTCCACCGAGCAATTCTCAAGACCTTCCTCGATGCTCGATTTGGCTGTGATGTAGAATATATAGTTGATGGCCAAACACTCGGTCTGGATGAGGATCTTCATAACAACATCTGTGCTCTCAGCCACGCCGGCGTTGACCTGGTCTTGGTTGGCCAACTGGTCAATGTACCAGGCTGCACGTCTGCTCTTGGCTTCCTCGTCAACGACGATGAAAGGTTCCATGTTGCCAGCTTCAGTTTCTTTCGCACGCATATATTGATGCGATTTGCCTAGATAATCGTCTGGTGCATGCATAATTTTGACTTGCATCAAGGGAGCGGATTTGTAGTATGCTCCGCGCTCAAATCTTGACTTGAAGGCTTTCAGCTCATCATCTGTGAATGGAGTGGTAAGATAGCATTTGAAGCAATTGCCCTGTTGGTTGGGCGGTAGATAAACCATTTTGGCGAACTTCAAATGTCGTGTCAAGCATACTCTGTTCAAAGAAGAAGAGAAAATGTGGCATTTTTATAAAACAACGTAGTTGAGGCAGTGGAAGCGCTAGAGCGAGTTCTGCCTAGAGTACAGGCATGATGGTGTCGTAGGATCAGTAGCATAGCCACGTATTCAACATTGCCCGGGCGTTATTAGTCTCGTTTATCATATTTGAGAATAAAATCATATCCTCTTTACTTGTCGCTATATAATTGGCTATCTAACTTATAGCATATCTAGGCAAAGGTTCCTGGCGGAGGACCAAAGAAGGTTCCATTGGGGACTTTGAGCCTGGTGCAGGTCTCGGCTTCACAACCACTGTCTGCACTGTTGCCGATCCAATTGATCGACGCGCCATGATAACTCACTGCGAAAAAGATGACCACCGCAGCGAGAGCAATTCCAGTCTGCCAGGCTGCCGAAAGGACATAGTTGTACTTTCCCCAGAACTGAAGGTATCTCTTGCGAACGATGACCCAAGAGATCCAGCCTGGAATGACAGCCGGCCAGACGTAAGCCAGGTTGTAGGGAGACCAGATGTGGCCACCACTGAAGATGACAACGGGGTGAAGCTTTGTGAGCCAGTGTGTCTTGGGCAGCTTGCGGGTCGCGTAGTAGTAGATGACAGGGAATGCCAGTCCAACTGGGAACGCAGCGAGGAGGGCGGTGTACATGCCTCCTTGGCCAAAGACTCTTTGAGGTGCGAGAGAGCCAAAGAGCACGGCGGCTGTGAAGTAAGACTCGACACCGGGGCATGTGAAGCGATCTTTTTGGGTAGGCTGACAGATGTCGCGGATGTTCATGATCTGGAAGTTCATGACCGCGGTGCAAACAAACGCGGATACAATGGCTACTGACAGTCAGTTGAGGTTAACAAAGAAGTGCTGAAGTGTTACTTACTGGCAACTGTCTGACACCAAAAGGTCTGGCGCTGAGGAATCTTGAGGTAGTGGCCAAGCTTCAGATCATTGGCGAAATCAAGAGCGTGTGCGACTGTCACATAGCCAAAGCCTTTGAAGAAGTTCATCTACTAATGTTAGATGCGAAGATAGAACCTGGTGGTAGGTTACTTACCGCCAAGGCATTACCCGGCTGCCACGCTCCTCCAATAAACTCAGCGAGGACATTGAACTCGACTTCAATGCCAGTAGTAGCAAAAATAATTCCAGTAGGAATGGTGAAGAGGATGGCTAGAGCAAGGCCAAAGAAGACGGTGCCAACACTGGTGTTTGTGGGCCATCCTGCTACAGAAGCAATGCCGAAAGCCACTCCAACGATCTGCATCCCATTAGTCAAGGCTGCTTTACTTTCCTGGAGAACTTACGTTGAGTACCAAGTACCACCACTCAGGAACCTCGGTGTACTGCTCCATCAGTTTGGTGTGAACATCCTTGAACTCGTTGATCTTGCTGTTCTTCTTGAAGCTTTCCCAGAGCGACACGAAACCAAGCTTGATGTCGTTCCAGTGGTACAGAGCTGCATAAGATATAATTGCGCTATACACAGCGAAGAAATAGATACTTCTTTTTGTCAGTGTCATGCGGGTCATGAATCAAGGAGGGGAGCTTACTAGTATGTGATGGATGAAGCAGCGATGTAAACCTGGCTGTAAGCCTGATACTTCTCTGCATCGAGTAGTCCTCGGTCATCCAAGATAGAAGTTACGTTATACTTGGCGCCGGTGTGATCGAACATGGTATTTGTGTTGATAGGGAGATATCCGGTGTTGTACGTGTTGCTCCAGTACATCCCAATGATAGTAATTCCACCCAACAAGGCACCAAGAAACATGTTGACAGTGACGTGAAAGGGTACCAAAAGAGGGTCGATATAGTAAGTGGCAACGTTCCAGTCAAAGGTTGGAAGAGGGTTGAAGCCGAGGCCTTTAGTCACACCAGTGATAGCTGCAAGAGTGAAGTTGTTGGGCGAGATCCATGCAAGCCAATTGAAGAGAGACAGGGCTGTAGCGATAAAGTCGGGGAACCAGAACCAGACGAACATGGCGGCGAAAGAGAGCATGAAGAACCGATACCGGGACATGTTGTACATCTTCTTGAAAGGACCAGGCACGCTCGCGTTTCCAGATTCTGCGGCGGTCAGTTAACTTGAAAAACGAGATATACGGCTTCTAGAGACTGACCATTGTGTAGACTCTGGTTGAGGGCGATGGTCGCGAGGGAGCGAGGCCAAATACAGAATGAAGGGTAGACTAAGAAACGTCGCGCCAACCCAGCAAGACCGAAGCCCAGCAAATTCATAGCCAGCTATTTCAGTTAGTAAGTCTCAGTGAGAATTATATCGAAATTTTACTTACCGAGAGGCAGATCTGAAAGCCAAAGTCTGCAGCAAATGGCAAGTCAAAGTACTTCTTTAGCCAACTAGTAAAAATGATATATCGCGAATGAGGCAAACTTGTCGAGACATTCGCCATGATAGAGATCAACATATGCTCCTTCTGATTGAACTTTCCAGGATTGAGTTTCAACTTTTCGCCAAACAGCGTAAATTCGCCAATAGGAAGCCATTTCTCCCAAGCTTTGCCCAGTGGAAATGAGAGGAGTTGAATGACTGGTGCTTGAAGTCGGATAGTCGGTTGTCGTACTGAAAACAGCTGGTTCACGAAACTCTGCACGATCACGAAGAATAAACCAATGGTCCAGGCTCGAATGGTTCCAGCTGGTGTCGATGGGTCGTCCTTGTTGCTTACTACAGCGCGGACTTCTGCGTAGGGTGAGTTGATGGTGACGAGTGAAATCTCGGTCTTGATGTCTGAGATGAGATCTGAGTGATTCTGGGGGTTGGTGAAGATGTCCTCGTTGCTTAGAAATTCTTGAATGCGGATGATGGATTCTGAGCTGAAGTTGGGGTCGTGCTCATGAAGATAAATCAGGTTTTCGGCGCGCTGGATCGATATTAGCGACTATCAAGGGCAAGCGTTGATTCTTCTCACCTTTTTGGCCTCATCCAAGTCCATCGTACGCGCATGCTCTTCTGCTTCGATAATTTCCTCTGCTGTAGCACCCAAAATCTGTGCTCTTCCGATTACTGGCTCATTCTTGAGAGACCCTGTAGAGACAGCGTCCCCCTCTCTCTTGTCTGTAGCTTGAGTGTCACTGCCTGTGACGACCTTTTCCGGATTGGAGGCCATGTCTGTGTTGGATTGTGTTGGTTCGGCAGATGCGCCTTGAGAGTCAGAAGATTGGGGAGACATCTTATAAAAAGCGTTGCAGATCTGGTCGGACGAGGCCGATCACGACCCAGTTGTCGTACAGCACGTTTTTCTTGGCGAGTGGTCCGAATGGAGTAATTGCGCACGACAATCGTCTATGCTCACGGGCTCAATGCCTATGTTTGTCCTGGTAGGGTCGTATGGGGCCGTGTGGGTTGTCGGGCCGGCGATGGAGCAGCTAAGAGATACGATTGATAACAGGATCCAGACGCTCAGGGTTTTTCTGCAAGGGCTTCTTCCAAGGGTCTATTATTTCTCCAGAGGATGATAGATCAATCTTCATCATCGTTGACGCAATAGAAAACATTGGGCGGGGTCTCGTGATGTTTATTGACCACCAAAACAACAATCTCCAGAACAACAAAGTTATGTGTTGATACACAAAAGCAGCTTGTGGCGTGAACTGCCACTGAACGTCATGAATATCAGCCACACGAAAGCTTTTTTTCCTGCGGGTTTCCCATCAGGGGTCACTGGGAAACGACATAGTGAACTCAAATTGCGTGCTCATAAGGTGGATGCGTATCATTTTCGGGCCGCGATGTTTCTCCATCGTATAAACTTTTTGGAACTATCGCGCCTTCGGATCCTTGTTGTGAGCGATCGGAGTAGAATTTTCTCTTACGTATATTTTGCAACTCTGGTCATGTCCAAGGAGAAAGGCCTAGAACAATGCAAGGGCAAAGCTCATGATGTTTCGACGAGATAAGTCCAGCAAAAACAATATGGAAGGAAATAACTATTTTCCTTTTATGCTTTGGTGTTAAAAGAAAAGCCTCAGCAAAGCGTTCAGTGCACCAGAAATACTTCACTATCATCTTATACCCTTCAACAGTAAACGAGATCATAATATTCAAAAAAGGCCAAATAATACTATGCAGCCTAGTTCTGAAATATGCTTTCCGAGCAGAAGAAATATGTCACCCATAATAAATCATCAAGAAGCACTCCCAAGTTGATGTAATTCCAGGTCTTCTTGAGTCGCCGAATTCGATCGCTTTGCGCGTGTCCCTGAGCCAAACGGCTGCGTAGCCTTGTCCCAAAGCGCACTTAAGCCCTTTCTTGACTTCCTCCGGAAAGTCACCGACGTAGCATCTGGTCGTTCGACAGCTGCCTGGGTGTGAAGTATCCTCAAGGCTTGTGTCTGGTGCCCTTGTATATCATCAACAAAATCGTCTTCAATATTCTTCGCCTTTCCATCCGTTGCTTTTGGCCCAAATCTTTCCCAAAGACTTGTCGCGGGTTCTTTGACTGGGATCCAGGGTTTCATGAGCAGCTCCCTTATTTCTTCTTTGTAAGCTTGATATGCTAAGGGAGCAGAAACAACGAAGGATACAGCAACTATTCCCGGGTCAGTTGGTCCGCCTTAGCAGGTACACCATTGATACATGACTTACAAATGATTGCAAAAGCCCAGCCAGGAGCTTTTTGGAAGGATTCGACGTCCAGGGCAAATAATGAAGAGAGAAACGAAAGAGGAAGCTAAGATGGCGGTTAATTCAATTCGCAAGACTTGGTTCCCTAGGGCATACAAATACGACGGTAACAACGGTGAAGATCATGAAAATACGACCTTGTCTCACTGACTCCTGTCCCTGGAGAAGGGCACGAGCCGAGTCGATCTATCCACCGATTAGTGGTCCTTAGTTTAGTATTACGCACAGGAATCCCATATCGTACCACTGAATTGATTCTTCCAGCAAGTTTGTCCATCTCAGCAAGATCATCGAGGATGTTTTTAGGCGTAAACGCTTGTGTAACCGCACCTTTGGATGCCGAATCAAGACCGTCTTTAACAGTTTGCTGATAATAAACGACTGACCTCAACATACTCAACTCGTCTTGAACATCCTTTATGTCGCATGACAATGTTTCTGCATCACCACCAGCTTTTCTCATCTCAGAGAATGTAAGAACACGCTTTTCTTCATTGTCTCCCACGTCTGGAAGGGGCGTGAAACTATGGAGCTAAGAGCTGGTAAGCAGTGTACTTCCAGACCATCTGCAGGGATACAGACATATTTCTTTATCGTATTGAATAACCGTTGCCGGATGGGAGGTTTCTTGCCCCTGTCTCTGTGGTCAGAAAACAAAGCGAACTTGTTGATCAAGTCTGTCCGTTGCAATCCCTGGATAACAGTCAGCAGTGAAGTCTAAAGTGTTATGAGTGGCTACAAACAAGTTGGTTAATCGCGTTGAAGAATATTTCCCGAATTGAGGTCTCTTCGTACTTGACACCAGATCCATCATCAAATCTCTTTTTGACAACTGGAGGTCTTCGGTCATAGTAGCCGACGCAGTAGTCTACTATCATCCTGCTCAGCTCCCTGGACGAGTCGGGTTGGAGCCTACTTCCCCTAGCTCTCACCAACTTGTCAAGGCTTTCAAGGAAACCCTCACATAATTGGTCTTCGCTGGCTTCAACAGGGTCGTTCGTCGCTGTTATGAGCCATGCTAGCCTCGTATCAGCTAAGAGACCTTTTCTGGAAAGACACTCAGTGGGGATTCATACTGTCACCTATTGTCCACATCCAAAGTTGATTGACACGGAGCAACCGCCAATAGGGTGTTTTCGGCAGACCCTGATTGAGGCTTTTAGTAACAACTTGGGTCTTGTTACGTTCTCGCATCTCCTTTTTGGATGATGTGCCTTCCCCAAAATGATAATACCATTCATCTAACGTTGGGAAACCGTGCACGGTAGACTTTTCGTAAGCTTTTGCTAGTTTCTTTCTTCGCACTATTGATGTCAGGTAGCTGTAAGACTATTTTTATTGTCTTCACTTCTTACCAAGGTACCTGTCGTCTTTTGCTTTCATCCAGTGACTTGAAAAGGACAGGTATGGCACCTGGACAAATAAATATAAGATAGACGAAAATTGCATAGTTCTCATTACTCACATAGATCGCTGATGCTGACGCTCCGCCGACTTCCACGTTTTCTTTGATCAGCTTCACCTCCTGTGGCTTGTCGACTGATATCGGCCGCATAGTTCGTGATTCTGAAATCCTATCTGGAACTTCCACCCAACTTTGCTTCAAAAACTCTCGAATACCACTTTCATCGGAGGCGCTGTGCTTCTCTCCCGAGAGAATAACTGTAAGGAGGTCCTTTAACTAAGTTAGTAAACTTCAACATATCCCAACGCACGTGCATAACCCTACGTTCATCCAAGCGACCTGTCGCCTGTCAGTAAATCGGTCTCTGGTAGGCTGTCTGGTAAGGGACGACTGACATTGGTAACAGGCAGATGGATCCAGGTAATGTTAGGAATCTTGGTGTTATACATCGACTTTTCGAAAGCCTTTGCACTCTCGACGGGAAATGTCTTGTCAATAATATCCTTCAGCGTATCATTTGCTTCTGACATGAGCGTTTCTGGCCCTTCCCCATAGATTACCTTTTTAAATGTGGGAACCCTGCGGAGGGCAGCTGATTCTCCTTCGTCTTTATATATGTGAACTATAGAGGCGTTGTAACCTCTAGATATAGTTATACCTGCATCATCCGACTTCAAGTCCTCCCTGAGACGGCTATCACTGTTCACTTGAAGAAAGCCAGAATTTTGCAGAATGTCGTTAATGAGGGTCCGATCCTTTGTCTTAGAACTTGTCGTGTGATCGATTGCGTCCTTGCCAAAGGCTTTCCGATTTTCCATAGGGTTTATCGTGCTTTTGGGTTTCTTTTTCTCTGTCGACTCTGCATCTTCGCTTGCCTTCCTTGCGGATTTTATTGTTTGCTGATCAATGGAGCCAGGTCTGGAGCTACTGAGGAGCAGCAGGAGAATTTTGGGGAGTGCCTTGTACGCAGCCCACTCAACTGGACCCCAATTTGCTGATTTAAAATTCATATCTTTTTCCTGGCTTGTGGATGCTGCAGCTAAGATCCTTTCCACAATTGGGTGCGTATCGAACCTTTGCGCAGCCCACACCAGTACGTCGTCCATCTGAGAGGTCAAAGTTGGCCTTGCAAGCCAATCGCAAATGTATTTCACAGTCGAACTCATACCACCAGCTTGAAACGCGTAGTGAAGAGCAGTGTGGCCGCTGCTATCTTTTGAGCCAATATTTGCTCCGTGATTCAGTAACAACCTGACAATGGGAGTGTTGCCGTTCATGCTTGCCAGGTGCAAACATTCCCTGTTTTGGGAATCTCGGAGATTGAAGTCGGCCCCTTTACTGAGCAAAACTTTCACAACCTCTACATGGCCTTTATCACAAGCCATATGCAGTGCGCTTCCTCTGAGATTATCGGAAAGATTGACGGTTTCCGTCGTGACCTTTTCAAGGATATCACCGACCACGGCCTCAAGGTTTTGCAAGCTTGCTTCCATCAGTGGCGTTCACATGGAATCAGATTGAGTGTCACATTTCGCCCCCTTGCTGATTAATAGCCTGGCGACTTCTTCTTTGCCTTCCTCACAGGCAATGTGCAATGCGGTTCTCTTGCTCTTGTCAAGCGTGTCAATATCTTTCTTGTCGAGTTTCGCAAGAAGCAATTCGACGATGGCTTTGTAACCACCTTTACTAGCTTCGATCAGGGGCGTCTCTTTTAGGTCTGATTGCGCGTTGCATTTTGCGAATGACTCGATCAAGATTTGTACACCTTTTGTAAACCCGTCACGGCATGCTCGAAGTAGTGGTGTGATTCCACCGTCTCCTGGAACTTCGAGCATCTCGCGCAATCCATTTCGAGAAGTATCTAGCAGCTCTTTCATGGCTTCTGCTTCTTCTCCATAAGTAGCGGCGAACAGCGGCGTCCATCCTACCTTATTCTGATATCTGAAATCGGCGTTCCGGTTGAGTAATTTCCTGACCATTGTTTCCTTGCCAAGGTAAGCAGCCAAATGTAGCGCAGTAAAGCCTCTATGACCTTCTGTGACTATGCCTAAGTCAACTTCCTTCTTGCTCAACAGAAGGTCGAGGACTGCATCTTGTCCGAACAAAACTGCTATGATCAGAGGTGAGTGTCTGTCTTCATCCACTGCATTTATATCTGCAGGCGGATTTCGTGAGAGTAGCATCTGGACGACTTCAAGATGTCCCGCCCTACAAGCTTCGTGCAGTGGGCGGATATCCCAAGAGTCCTTAGCTTCGACATCAGCGCCTTTCTGCAGAAGAAAGCTCGCGATAGAATTGTGTCCTTCTCGGCATGCAAGATGAAGCGGTTGTCGCTGCTCATAATCTTTGCTGTGGATGTCCCCTCCTTCATTAAACAACAAGGTGCACGTCGATAACAGTCCACGTCTGGCCGCGATATGGAGTAAGGTCTGCCCATCACTATCAGGAGCGTTGATGTATCCGTTCCATTTGTTGAGATCTTCGTGGAGCTGCTGGATTTCCGTTTGATTGTCTCCAACACTCATCATTCGTTTGTGAAGGTTTTGACCATCTACCTCCACGCTGGCGTTGCTGTCGCTGGAGCGGACTGAATCGATGTCTTCATCATCTGTGACAGGTGAACCGCCATCCGACATTTCATTTGTGTTATGCGCTGTTTTCTCAACGATATCATGGGTTTCAGTTGCGGGCCAAAGGTTCTGTGTAGAAGACGCCATTTTGCTACAGAATGAAGAGCAGTGGGTCAATCGGGTTATAATGTCGAACGTTTTCGTTTGAAGAAGCTGAGAAGAAAGAAACAGAGGAGCGCAAAGGCGCCAGTATTACGGGGACATAATGCAGATATCACTTGAAGGCCTCATATCACCCTGACCTAAGCCTTTAACTGGGCATGATCAGCTCTGGGTGATAAGGCCGCAGAAACACTGCAGTGGCTGAAATACACATATCGGGATGTTGATTGGGCCAATTCTTGCGTTGGTCGATGAACAGCATGTTTCCAGCGGGGATCGGTGTGATTTTTCCCGCAGCCTGCTTTCAACACTCCAGAAAAGGAAGAGAGCTGCCACAAAAGAGTCAGCATGCATCGGGGGGCTTCGGAGCTGAAAAGAATATTTGCTTGGCGCATTTTCGAAATCATACCATACCAATAATCAAGGCAAAAGTGCCGTGCAGGCGAGCAGACCAGTCGGTATGCCGCATATCCGCAATCAAGAACGATCCATCACACCAATAAATTGGGCCATCCAAGCACGCAAACTGTCACCACCAACCTTGATTTTCATCTTCATGGTTAAAGTTCTAGTCTATGACTACGACTGGGGCATCTTCCCCGAGTCTGGGTAAAGAACAAGTTACCGAGAATGCTGTTTTGATATAATACTTTACCAGCCAGCCGAAACTTATTCATTGCTGAAAGTGAACATTGGAAGTCACGCACATTAATATTTCGCCTCCTCAGCGATCCCAAAGACCTACAAGATTGACTAGGTAAGAAATAGACTTTCGCCAAGACTCGTCCAATATTCACATCTAAGCAACCTGTAAAAGTCGAGAAATGAGCTGCATTGACTTGGTAGGCTACTCGATATTCCATTGCTTCCAAATTATGCTCAACCAATCCTTGATCTTGACTCTCTGCCCTCCAACGTGCCGGCCATCGACAATTTCGCCTCCCATCATGACAGTCCCATCCCTCAGCCCTGTGCTCTCTCTCAAGTTCCACCGCGGAACATGAAGCCACTTATGGCCTGCATCACAAGCCAACATCTTCGATGTGCCTTGTTGAAGCAGTGGTAAACAGTTTTGACAAAAGGGAGTGTCCCAGCAGTATTTGCAGATGTTGATGTCAGTCTCGAAGTCCCAGGTCCTTCCGCAATTTCCGTTACAATAGTATCGCCAGTTGATCACAATATCGCCGTAAGTGATCTCATACGGCTGGTTTGGCCCATTTCCATCCTCCGCAGCAGGTCGTTTCTGGACCAGAAGCGAGTAGATCCTCTCATAGGACTCAGTTGTGGCGGTATTCTCATCCTTGTCATTTTCCTGATGGATTCGTCGTTGCAACTCTTCCAGGACAGCCGTGTACCTGGTGGGAGCGGAATCGCTCGATGAAAACTTCTCCTTCGCAAACTCAAGAAGCTCCGTTGCGGCGACTCTATCCTCACCCCGAATCTCGCTAAGCCTCATTTCGACCGTCTTCTCTATCGGCCCTGTAAGCTCAAAGGCGATAAGAGCATTAATGTCGTCCCCTGTATGAAGTAGACACTGGAATAAGACGAAATACGCATCTGCATCATTCTCGTCTGTGTCGTCAGATAGCATCTCATGAGCTGTAAGCATGTTCTTGCGAAAATGTGCTCTTGCTGCGGTGAGGTTTCCTTGCAAGACTTCGTAGGCTCCCATGTAAGACTCGGCTGGGGATACACGGTTGTCGTCATACGAGATTCTGTGGCCGACAGTGATTTCACCCAACTTTCCAAATGCTGAAGCCTCAGTGTTTGCTGCCGTTGCTTCTTTGAAGTAATGGCGCACTATACCACTGATGACCTGGCCACCTAACCACATCCATTTCCACTGGACGTAGGTACCGGTTTCTTCAATCACCTTTCTCGCATCAGAGTGGCATTCCTCCCAGAGTGTAACAGCAGAGGTGAGCGTATCCTCATCGGCTTCTTTTCCGTAATAATAGAGTGCAAAACCCTTGTAGAGCCGAAGGGCGCTCTTCTCGAACAACAGCTCTTTGTCAGCTGCGAGCTGGATAGCTTCGTCCATGGCACTGAGAACCATCCCCAGCATCCCATCACGGGAATCGGTTAGCGAGAGCAGACTGGTGAAGTACCTTTCGTAAGTATCTTCCTCCGCTGCCATGAGTAGAAGTGTAGAACCTAGGCGGCTTATACCGCTATCTGTAGACATCTTATGACTCATGGACTCAATAAGGTCTAATGTACGGTCATTATGCTGCGATGTAAGGCTGGCTTCGAGCACGCGGTAATATGTCTCGTCAGCTTGACTAGCCTCTAGAGCCTTTTCGTAGTATACGGTTGCTTGGTCTGGCTCCTTTAGTTCAAAGTACCATTTTCCAAGATCCATATTCAATGCCCAGATTGCGCCAGGGTCAGACTCTTTCACATTGGAGAGAGCTTCCAACGCTTTCTTCTGTGATGCACAGGCGTCTGTCAGTTTTCCAGCTTGATAGTATGATTGTGCTAGACCTTTGTAGCACGTCCATGACACTCCAGGCATTTTAGTTGCCTTCAAGAACATCGCTATTGCATAGTCGAACTCATCGACTTTTCTGGCAGTCTCACCAACTCTCTCGTACCATAAAGATTGCTCTTCCGTAACTTGAAGTATACACTTGCACCAGCGTTCTGCCTTGTCGAGAAGCAAAGTCTCTTCATCTGTGCTCGAAATCACGAGTGATTCGTCGGACGTATTTGATTCTCCCTCGGAAACTTCCTAATATGACGTTAGTCGTGGAAAAACAGACACATGCGTGAACAAGGAATCATTCTAGACTTACCAAGGAGAGATAACGGATGAGAGACCTATATGCTTCGCAAGGGTCATTCCCGCGGCTCTTAAGCCATCTGTGGCCTACCTCACGGGCTATAGAGAAAAGCAAAGCACGGTGGGGGCTCGGGCTTGAGATGACCTTGTCCAGCCAATCCATTTGATATATTCCGAAATGGCCGGTTACATCAGGATCCTGTAGCCATGTCAGAAGTGTCGAGATTTGCGTCGCGTCTCCGAACAGAGGCACATCAACGAAGTGTTGCCAGTGCTTCCTGATGATGGTGCCTTGGCCGAGGATGTCGAAAAGCATGCTACCAATGTCTTTCTTTGATGCATTATCGACCTTGTGATCACTCTCCGGGTTGTTCAGTTCCTTCAAATGTTTAGGAAGATTCCATACTAGATATCTCCCCAGATCTTCAGTCCTATCATCTGGCTCCTTTATCAAGAAACTTATGGCTTGCATCACTATCGCTAAGTGTGCATCGTACCCATTCACCCTGATTTCGCCCTTAGTCTGAGTAACCTGTCCAGCTAGTGGCTCAAACTCGAACTTGTCAACCACTGACTTCTGGAACAGGGTCCACAAGAAGTTTTGAACTGTCGTAATGTCGCCCTTTGTGATGGTGATGGTAGCTGTTATTCTTGGGGTGTCGTCATCGACGGATTGTAGTTGCTTTGGATCCTTGATTACCAAGGACAAGAGATCGCGCCGGACGGTGATCTGCCCATCGACCTCAAATAGTCTGGAATACTTCCCCTGTAGTTTCTTCGCCAGCTTCTGAAGTGGAGTTGATCCAAACCGAAGGAACTTAGCAGGTCAGCATCTTCTGTCTCCAGAAATTTCAGATGGCTACAGGCAACTCACCAGCGCTGCCTCCAGTTGATCGACACTAAGCCATTCAAAACCATAGACTACCCAGATCAACAGCTCATTTACCTCGTCAATATTCTGTGGGGATAGCTGCTCTTGAAGCTCTGCAACAACATTTTTTGAAATCGCCTCCCTGCCCCAGTCAGACTCTGTCAACAGATCATCTAGTTCCGACTCCTGTCCGCCTGAATCTACCAGGTCCTTGATTCTATCCAGTGCTGACTGGACTTTGAAGAAAC
Source organism: Fusarium brevicatenulatum (assembly GCA_013363135.1). NCBI lineage: Eukaryota > Fungi > Ascomycota > Sordariomycetes > Hypocreales > Nectriaceae > Fusarium > Fusarium brevicatenulatum. Next base: position 17,966 of record JABEEJ010000010.1, on the reverse strand, counting down.
TGCCTCCTGCCATCTCTATCAGTTTATCGTTGATTTTCCGACGGCTTGTTTCGTCCTTCGAGTCGTTGCCCTGGAAGATATCATATTTGCGCATCGCCCTCTTGATATAAGATTCAATGTCTGACCTATTGGAATGCGCTATGTTGATTGTTGGTGATTCGAAGCCTCCAGGTGACTTGATTGCGTCACCTCTACCACTAACTAGGAGCCGAATCCCACTCCTGTCACTTTCTGCAGCAGGTGAGTGGCTAGCCTCTTTGATAACAGCAAAGAACTGTGTGCCGGCATCGGCATGCATCTTTGATAGCTTTTCAACTCCGTCGAATATGAAGTAGTACGTCGTATCTCCACGTGGTTGTCCAAGCTTCAGGTCCTTCCACAACGATTCACAGCTCACGTCTGTAAAGTATGTACCGTTGTCTTTCTCTTCACAAATGGAAGCTATACTCTTGGCAAGTGCCATGTCTTGCTCAGCCAGTTGTAAAGCAATATGCTTCAGGGCTGTGCGAGCAGGAGTCGGATCACCCTTATCGGCTTTATCTGATAGTGAAGGGAAGAAATACCAAGCGAGGAGAACTCTGGAGGACCGTTCTGTCGGTGTCTTGTATCTAGCTTTGAGTTTCTGGACAATCGTTGAAACGGTAGTAGATCTCCCGGTATTTTTCTCGCCGAGGAGGAGTAGTAGAGGTCGTACCCCGGCAGCATCTGCGTCAGCCCAAGAAGTATACGCTTCCTCGTCGTCAAGCCAGCTCCCGCTATTCTCGACTCTAGAGTCGCATAGTCTCTTAAACATTTCTCTGTTTGTTTCGAGATCCTTTTCGTCAATACCAAGCTTTTCCTTTATCTTAGACAAGTATGCCTTTTTCGTCGTGTCCTGTGCTCGCTTGGTCTCTGCCTGCTGCAGCGTAGTGATCTTGCTAGCAATCTCTTCGGTCCACTTTCCAGTCTCGAAGACCTTTGCGAGAATAATCGATATCTCGTGTCTGCTTTCCAGAGCTACTTCTAAAGTCAAAGTCGCCTCGATTGACTGTTGTCCATGGATAGCCTGTCTAAACTTCCTCAACTCAACGCTGAGCCCTGAGTCATCGTCTAGCAATGCCTTCTTGACGTTGGACTTGAACTTGCTCCATTTGCTACTAGGGTCTTTGAGTGTTATAACCAAGGCGCAAATATCAACTAGACTGATCATGGTGACATGAATTGCATGAATCAGATCGGTGTCAATCTTCCTGAACTGCTCGATGCGCTCATAGATCCTAAATTGACTCAGAGACGGTGCGACGACGGCAAAAACTTCGTCAATTGCTTCATGAAAGTCTCGTATCTTTTTCGGAGCTTCCAGAAGTATACTCATGGCGTTAAATACCACACTTGCTGGTTGGAAAACCTGTCCAAGTGTCAATGACTTAGAGGTTTAATCGAATTGAATGGTGGTTACCACGCTGGCACCTTGTGCAGCTATGCCACCGAGGAGTTTTAGACATTCAAGGATATTCAGGCCTATGTCCTTTTTGTGCTTCAGCGTATTTGCGGCGTCACTATCTGTAGTCGGATCATCTCGCGATTCTATCTGTTTTCGCACGTCGTCTATCGTCATTGGAGGCTTTCGGTTGAGGCCTTTTCCGGTACGAGCCAGAAATCGCTCAGCTGCTTCATCCCATAACTGTTGCATGGTTAAATCTTCTGTGCCTGATAAAGCCATGATGCGAGATGATGCTGATGGGCTTCAGCGATTGAAAGGGTGAAAGCGATGGGCTCAAGGGAGCAGGGGCAAAACTAGAAAGCGAGATATTCCTTGAACGATTGACTTTCATCTATCCAAGGCCATTGACAAGCTGACCAAAACATCAGATCAAGATGTGCCCGGCTTGCATGGTTATAGTCTCGTTTTATGTTATGAGGGAAATTTCGTGCCTTAAGCCTCAAAGCCCGCGACCTCCCGCGCAGACAGACGGTAGTCAGGCTTCTCCATTTCTGTTAAATGCATTCAGCTCAAACCAGGTAGTATGCTGCACCTGATGAGGAGTTATTACGCAAAATAGTGAGAGCCTGGTTCGGCTTACCTGAATGGGTAGTCTGAGCCGTCAGCTGACTGTCTTATTCCCTGCAGGTGCATGACTTTGCGCAAGTTGTTACTGGGGTCCAATTCAATGTTTTTCGCGCCTCTCATTTTAGGGCTCTTTAAATCTTAGAAGCGTTGGTTCTTCGAGACTTGGACCAATTTCACCAGTTGAGTTGACTTGGGAGCAGTTTTCCGAGGGACATTCATATACTTCAAATCCACTGGAGATGTTGTATATAAGTTCAATTCCAATTCATAACTGTGACTGAGGTATCTGCGCTAAATCCAACATGATAACAAATAACCGAGAACGCCATTTTGACACAAAACTTCAGTAGCCAGCCGAGTCTCACAAAATGCCTTCCCAATCCTGCGCCGGGGTATAGAAACCATGCCTCATCACTCACAGATCCCGGTGGCATGTATAACGTCGAGATCGAGCCCAAGAAAACGAAACATAGAAAAGAATAACTCATAGAAAGAAAGTTTAAGCCGTGCTGAACGCATGCTCATGCATGGCGGGAACATGAACACGGTTTGACGATTTAAGAAAATTGCGACATTCGCGCGATGTCTCGTTGAAGAAGAAATGATCGGTTTCGAGCTTCACGTTTGGCGTAGAGAAGACCGCAGACGTTGCAGAGAGTATGAGATCCGAAAGGGCCTTCGCGCCACACTGGAGTCTCTTTGATGAAGCATGATGTGCAGCATGGAGTTGGCTCATGTGCTCTTGGTGACTTCTGCTTATTTCGTTAGAATGAGAAAAAGACATTCTGGTGGAAATGAATGACATACCGAATGTCGCCTCAGCCTGTTACGCCACGTGCGGGCTTCATAGGTATCCTTGAGACTGGCTCTAGTAGACCTCGACCGGATTGAACGTGCCGACGCGGCGGGTGATCTGAGAGATGAAGTGCGCGAAGCAACCTTCAATTGGAGATGAGTGTCTCTCTCTGGCTTCGCAGCCAAGGGACTCGGAATAGCTGCATTTTGAAACAAAGCGACCTCACAAAGAGGTAGACCATTCCGTTGGACGTCCTGGATGCTAGGTCGGATCTGGAAGAGGTTGGGTTAGTCTGCATCACCGGCAACGGGTCAACAAAGACGCGTAGAGTTAGAGGGAAACTCACGTGTCGAGGAGATTTTCTCAGAGGAAGTAAGGAACATCGTCGGGGCGGGAAAAGGCTAGATTCCGGGAGATCAACGGGACAAGGAGGGTGAGCACGATCTCGTCGGCGCCGAATTGGCTTTGCCGTCTTGGCGAGTGTCTGCTGTCTGTGTTTCATGATGGAACAGGAAATGGCACGGGACAGTTGAGAGGAGAGGGGGGAAATCCGATCTCTGAGTTCAAGGGAGAGGTTAGGGATCGAGGCGGTACTAATACCCCTCTGAGGCGCTTGCTAAAGTTAGAGCGAAGATTGCCCCAGAAGAACCCTTGTAGATCACTGCGCGATTGGGTCTGGACTGTGCAGAGACCCTGATTAAGGGTCCATCCGCGGATCCGGAGGAAACCTACCGAGTGGCTTCATGGGCCATTGGCAATCACCAACAAGACTGCATTTTCACATCGGGGAAAAGGAAATCCGATGTCTCTCACATCCCAATTCACTCAGCCCTCCATCTCAACCTTGGCCAACAGTTTATTACACAGTTATCGCAACTGTCCAGCCACAGTCCCTCACCTTACTCCCTTGGGTACCTTTGCTTTTTCCCTCCTAAACCTTGAGACGTCTCACCCGCTCGGACACTGTCCCTCGCAGCAACCTGGCATGACAGTAAGCCCGTTTCCACAGTTCCTTGCATGGCGGCTTGGCCTCTGTACCGTGGCTGTCTACGATTGATAGATAAGACTGGTCCCCCGTTCGGCTTGCATTGCGACACTGATTAGAAATGACCTCGTCTCAAAAGAGTTGCAACCCTCATTTACCGACGCGTAAGCCACGGCGCGTTACTCCTCGCACCTACTACATACGCTAAACACAGGCCAAAACTGGGCGGATGACTTGTTTGGTGTGTTGTACAGTGTAATCTTTGCTGCAGGTCGCTTGCACAGAGGATCAGATGGTTTGTTCTCACTGTGTCGACGTCCCCCCGCTTCAGAGTCGGCATTTGAGCTGAAAGCAGCTCATATCAGCCAATTGAGGGGTAAAAAGTCAGATGTCAGAGTTACCCTGAACTCCGCACCTCTCCGGATTCCGCTAAGGTCAGGTAATCTAATGTCGAACTGGACGAACGATGCGACGTCGTGCTGTAGGGTCGTGGCAAATGGAAATGCAAAGAACCGGAGGACGACTCCGGAGGTGATGTGAAATGTGTGATTGGTTATGTTTTCTGATGCGATTTTGACATCACCGTTGCTGTTGAAAGGGACCTTTGTTCATGAGCTTCCAAACAGTTTGCGATTGGACACAATTAGCTTCTGGGCAACGCTCCTCTTGTCTATGACCGGGAAAGATTGCTGAAATTGGTTTAGTGATTTTTTTAAACTTAATTATTTGCTCCGAATACTCCTGATATGTTGCCTGGTTTCCTGATCTCCAATGCGCCATCTGTTTCTTTCATGATTATGACGCTCGAACGCTGCAATAAAGAAAATGTGAACGCCTTCTCCCCTGCCCATGCAGCACCCGCCAAGAGTGAGGGGCAATGAGATATCCTTGGGGGCGGCTTGGCATGGTATAAGAGGCGATGAGACTCGAATGAATGGTCATGGCAGTCCCAAAGAATGAGAACCCTCAGTTGAGACCTTTGTCGACGACCACGACGACGCATCAGAAACAGAGTCGCATCCAAACTCCCTCTCCAATAAGAACGACCGGGCCTTTTCCTCCCTCTTCGCGTACAGCAATCCACAGACGTTGCAGAGGGTACGACGTCCCGAAGGTCCAGACCTCCATTTTGGCGTCTCGGTTACATGGCAGAACTCGCATGACCTTGTATGATCCGACGCCTTGGATGCTTTGTGCTCCCGCGCGCAGGGACAAGAAATAGTAGCCTGCCGCGATGGTGATCGGCGCGTGGTGGAGTGGTGCTTATGCTTACTCCGCCAACCCTCGGTTCCGAGACTCTTGTACTTCCGCTTGTGGTTCCGAGACTCTTGTACTTCCGCTTGGAGCCGCTGCTGCTCTTCCGCGGCGGCTCTAACTCTGGCTCTGCGGTCTCAATACTACGCGCATATTGGCATGGCATGATGATCCTAAAGCTTGGCTTGAAAGCAGCAGGCTTGTGATCCTTAGCGAGCGTGGACGGGATCGTCGCGGTCTGGAACAAGGGGACTTCGCAAAGCGGCCGGCCGAAACGCTCGGGATCGAATTGGAAATCCTGGATCACGTGAGTAAATACATTTTTGCGTTGACTCCCAATGTAAGTTACCCACGTCCTGCTTGGTTGCAAGAATAGTAGTTACGGGAATGAGGGGGATATGCAGAGAGCAGGACATTGTGGTTTTGTAATCGGTTCCACCGCCTTTTACGACCCCAAGGGGAGGCTTTGTTGGAGTTTCGATCTCGAGGGGAAGCCTTTTTTGCAGGCATCGTGGATTTCTATATAATCTCCCCAGCGATCGGAAAACTGACGTTGATATGATGTAATCTTTAACGCACAACGTCCCGAGAACCCTGACGGAGCATTTACCTTAAATGGTTTAGGAATGCGGGTTCCCCTGACTGCTTATTCGGAGCGAGCTGGCTTTAACGGTTTAGTGTTTTGTGACAGCTGTTTCTTGTCTGTCTTTGGTGTTGTATGGTGGGATTCCTGTATCATTCTTATCACAATCCTGTGACATTTTGAAGGAATTTGTAAATGCCCCTTGAGTTATCCCCATGGAGAACTTTGACACTAAGTGCTTGGGGGTTTAATGTGTTATGATGTGCATTCGCGTAGGACGAGAATAGTCCATTTTGCGGTGGAGCGAGGGGTTCAAAATTGGTCCCCATCCAGCCGCCTTCATGCAGGTTCCACGCGCCCGATCAGCAATGAACGGTGCAGAAATAGAAGCAGTCTTATGACTCAGAATTCCTTCTAATTCTGATCTTTCTGATTATTGACTCCTTTTATTTTTTCCACAATTTTCCCTTCCTTTTGGACCATCGAAAAAGACAAGTGTTGTTGAAACTTGAAGAGCGGGGACCCGGAAGTCAAACTCTGTTGCCTGATGTCTGTGTGTCACACACGTGGAGCAAAAGCTCCGAGCCTTGGACTGTTTTCCGCAAACAAATGATTGGCTTATCATTAACCTGACCCGCATTTCACTCTACCCTGCAATGATCAATTTCACGATGAAGGAGAATTGATTTGAGCTGCTTACCTTAGGCAGAGAGTATTTTATCTTGGGCTATGCGTAACTACCTATCTAAACTGAATGCATTGTTTCATAAATGCGACATGGAAAAGGAATAGTGGTCTAGAAAGATCAAGACCATAGAGCCAGCATCAACAGTACCCTGATCGTCAACATGTAAAGCAAAATTGGAGCGACCGCTGTTGGCCAAAAAGCATAAAAGTCAGTAGTAGAGCCATATTCTCAGCGTGTCCTCGGTATGTTGAAGTAGCTAGTCATCTGGTGAGAAAAACGCAAGAAAACGCTCGGCGACCTTAGTTCTTCTAAACGCAGTTGAGAAGTCGGGTTCACGTTAGTTCCCCACGATGGCTCCTTTCGTCCCATCGCATTTGATCGCGGATATGAGGCTTTGAGATGCTGCCTCAGAACCAAGTGACGGAAAGTTCTGAGCTTAATCTATGCCTTGGATCTTACTGGAAAGGGTTGCTAGAGATCAGACTTGAGTCCATACGATCTATCCGCTCCAGCAGAATTTGAGTTGTGATTTATGATACAATATTGTACAGCTTGAAAATAAATACAGCCTTACTCCCTAGCTTGTTTTATACTCGTTCGACCTTGTCCAAACGCGGTGCCCTGTCTCATAATTCATAGAGGCGGGCCACGCGACGGATACTAAACAGGCATGCGCTTCTTCCCAAGTTGCCAACCCAGTAACACTTTTCCAAGCATCCACGTATCCAGCGAAAGCTCTTTGGGGGCTATCCAGTAAGTGATCATGTCTATCCGTTTGCTGTTTGGCAATGCTATACGCTCCCAAGAACGCCCGCCAAAGCCAAAAGTCCGTAGAGTCGTTTAGTCCCAGGGTGCTGACTGATTGACTGAGATCTCGATTCAAGATACACAGAAACCTTCGAAACAGACGAGCGTCGATAGCCTCACCACCATTCCATAGTTCCAGGACGCTGTGCATATACAAGCTTGATGCAGCGCACATACCAGACCAAGAGGTGCTATACTTCGAGGATTGTGCTGATGAGAACATATCGTCGTGAAACAGAGATGAGAAATGGGAGCCGATGGTAGCGCAGAGAAGTCGAGAATCTGATCCCTCGATCCATTCCCAGCTTGGGTCGCATTTGTAACGGTCTTCTCTGACTGTCTGCGTTGCAGTTGTAACATGCTTCAGGCAATCTATCAGAGGTGATGCATCGATGTTATGGAATTGCGTTGATGAGGGAAGGGCAGCGAAGAAGAATGGCAAGAGTTTCATGGCGTTGAGACGCATTTCGAGATGGCCGATATTTTGAGTCTTCCAGAGGTAAATCTGTGATACAAATGTGGAGAACTCTGCGGTGTTGTTCTGTCGAAAAAGGTTCTGCAAAGAGTCGCTTCCCAGTATCCTGGCCTTGAAGCCTTGGTAGGCATAGTATGTGCTAAAAAGGTCAGTGTCTGGGAGGATTGAGTGCTCAGCAATGACAGACTCACAGCAAAAGATAGCGGTTAGCAAGTTCTTCTTCGAGTTCGGATCGATTGCCGAAGTCATTATCTAGAGGACTGAGAAGGTGGACCGCGTTTATGAGGCCGTTGACGTGAGCCTCTGTATCGTGTACGTTACCATAAGATGCCTGTTTATGGTCAGTTGCTGGTAACGTATTAACTGCAGGGGAGACGTACTTCTATGAAGCAGAGGACTGAAACATGTCGGATGAAGGTCATCAGCCCTGGTTGATGTATGTTCTGCAGCCATCGGTTCAAGACTTGTATTGTCGAGACTTTGTGAAACAGGAAAGTTGGCTTATACGTTTCGAGATCGCCGACAGTCCATGCATAGTGCAGGCCTGCAACGAGAAGAGTGTCCCTTAACGCATCGGGATGCTGGGCGACAGAAGAAAAACTATAGATGTCTAAGGTAAGCCAGGGCTGAGCGAGGAGTGATTAGATACGTACATATTTCTAGAGGCTTTGCTAAGTACCAAATCGGCACTGTCGTGGCTGTTATGGACTTGAATTGTCAGCGGTGTCGCTGGTCTATGCTGCACGGCTTGCGCTTACAGTAGTGTAGTAGCTCTCTGGAGCGAAGAGTCATGTCCAAGCCTAAACAGTCGAAAGGCTCCACTGACTTTCCAAAAGGGGAATTAACAATTAGAGTTACTGGCGGTGCGTCCTGGCTTATAATCCATGGTTGCTGTTCGCCAGGAAGACAGATAGCGTTACGGTCTCGAAGCGGGATACTAGGATCAGCAAACTCGCATATCCGTCCTGCACTGACACATCGGGTACTGCATTCGTCAGTTTCACAATCACCACAAACTGAAAAACATCTTGTAGTACTTTCGACTATTTATCGCAATTGGGCTGCAAATTCCGACTTACCAGGTTGGTTTTCCGCCATCACAACGCACACGACGCTTTCGACAAGTCAAACATCCGCTTTTACTCCTAGTGTGGGGCCTCCGAGTCCTTGTCGTTGTACTCATGCTGACAGGCTTGATCGTGTTCTCAGAAAGATCCAGGGAAGATGATCGGCGATGGGCTGATGAGGTGTGACTTTCAGTGAATTGAGGGAGGAGTTTTGCTTCAGAGACAGGCGTTGACGAGGTATCGGGAAGCCACTCACGGGATTCAAGGATATGGCTACAGGATGAGCGATTTGGTTGCGACAGTCTAGACTGGTCAAAGCTATAGCGCTAACATCTCATGACAGGCTTCAGGCGAATGCAAGATAGATCACTAACATCTTGGCAACGAACTACAGTCTCCACTACCAACGACAGAGTCACTTTTGAGTGGACGTGAATGGCGTCCAGCCTGTCAGCAACTAACCCTTTTCGAGGAGAATAAACGAGCTGAACGACAAACCCCGCTGTCTTTATCCAGCCACGATTTGGAAAGCGATCGTAAGCCAACTGCACAATCTCACTCCCTTATTCCCCCCCTCTCAACGAATCCTGAGCCAATATCGTCCAATCAATCTACAACATGGCCCAGAAACCTAGCCTCATATTTGTGCCTGGCGCGTGGCATAGCCCTGAATGTTGGGGCAAGATCATGTCCGCCATGGAGGCTAAGGAGTTCAAGTGTATTCCCGTCGCACTTCCGACAAACCAATCAACAAGCACCGACGTTAATTACTCGCATGACGTTAAAGCTGTCGCCGATGCTATCGCTGCCGAGGCGTCGCAAGGACTTGATGTCGTTGTCTTAGTGCACTCCTATGCTGGACCCGTGGGACAAAGTGCCATGAGAGGCTTCACCAGCAAATCTGCCGACTCAGACGGAAATACTGGTCGCGTGATAGGGCTTTTCAATGTTGCGACCGGTTTCGTCCGCGAAGGCGCGTGTTTTCTCGACGCCCTTGGAGGCAAGCCCCTACCAACTTGCGAAGCTGATTACGAGAATAATCTGATGGTTATCAAAGTCGACCCGATCGACATGATGTACCACGATCTTCCGACAGAAGAGGCCGAGTACTGGGTTGGAAAGCTCAGCAAACACGCTTTGACCGGTTCGACAGAAGGTTATGAGGTGACGTACGAAGGATGGAGGGATGTGCCTGTCTGGCAGGTCATGACCAAGGATGATAGGGCTTACCCTTATGAAGCGCAGAAGATGCTCGTCCGAGGCGCGGAAAAGCTTGGTGCGGATATCACGAAAAGGATCATTGATAGTGCGCATTTGCCGATGTTGAGTAAACCTGATGAGATTGTCGAGATTCTGGAGGAGGCTATCCAGGCGTTCACTTCATAAGAAAGACGGGTGAGGCCTGTCGACCATCTGCTTATATTTTCTTCTATTTCGATAGCTTATGGAGTTTTTTTTGCCTAGAGCGACTTTGAGTGGGATGAAGATATGTTTCTGAGACTAGCATTGGTAGCGATGTTATGTTGACTAGCGGTCTAGAACATTAGCGGTACACAATGAACTTATATCACTAGTGAGGTCCTCTTGGGTGCCTTTGAACTGGATTGCCGGCCTCTGGTAACTAAACAAGATATATTGAAGTTGGCTGAAAGAAGCTCTGGACCTTCACAGGGAGCTTCGCAGTTCAACTACCTGAGAACTGTAGATGGTTGGGTAGGTCCCGAACTGCCGATGTTTGCAGTAGACTGTGGCTCATGCGATTTCAAAGAAGTTATCATGTCAGCCTTCGAAATTGTCGCGATAGGCCTAGCTCTTACCAGAAGCTCCACGACTCACGTCACAACATAGGTACTTCACCACTCAAGAAGCATTGATTGATACTTAAAGCTTATGACGTCTCAACGAGACATATTTAGCCAACACACTAAAAAATCCCAATTAACTTCAACTTTTGGAAGGCAATATGCGCACATATGTCTATTCAGCTTAAGGACGACATTTGTGTCTTCTATTCGGGCGTAGCCTGAACTATGACAGGCTCGTATTATTTCCAACAATTACCGAGCCCAAGTATTCTTTGGACACAAATACCTTGATCAAGTGAAACAATTTCGCATTCGTGGCTCAAGAAGAGGCCACTGCTCGCGAATGAACCGGTCGCTGTGCAGGATCCTTCAAGCTCCCCGACTATCATCCTGGGCGCAAACCCCAAAAGCCAGACAGTTGTAGGCAATGCATACTGGGTAAATCTTTGAGATTATCTCTAGAATGGAAAAGATCCCCATGGATGCCGTCAGGCTATTGGCTGTGGCCACTTTTGCTTTCAATGTAACTTATCTTGCCAGTAGCAAGACCAAGCAGATGAGGTTTTATGAAGACCCATCTTCCGCCGGAAACCTCTAACACAAAAGTTAAAGTGCTGAAGAATTTCGCTCATGATGAGAAGCTTTCTCCTTTCTTGTTTTCTTCTTTTTTTGTAAACGAAAAAAAAACCGCGCATTCACTTCCTTTAGTTACGCCAAGCAATCGAACTCTTTTATGACCTGAAATGTCTGTGACTTTGCTTGGTAGCTCTAGCAATTGGTGAGGCCGCACATTGACTTTCATAAGAGTGTCATTTTGAGTTGATAGTCCCCACAGCTGATGGCTCACATCACGCGCCTCACACACACGAGGCCGCAGGCGTTATGGCATAATGGTTGAAGTTGAGCTAAACGGTTTATCTTCTGTTGAGACTCGTGGCTGGAGGCTTACACCGCAATAGAAAACCTTGTTTGTAGCCAGTAGACAGAAACGAGGCAACCAGTTCGACTGTGAGAGCTTAAACTCGCGGACGAACTTTGAACTTGACGATAAAAAAAACCGTCTATTCTCAACCTTGGATGTAACTCCGACCTTTCATCTTATTGTTTTCTTTTCAGCGATGCAAGATTTTCCAACCAGCGATCCCGAGTCGACAGCCGAGTCTTCATCGGACTTATCCTCATTCTATCTATTTTCTCGGTTACCGGCAGAGCTCCAATTCATTATCTGGGAAGCCGCCTTTGATACCACTTCACGGTTTATCAATATTAGGGTCTACATGGCATTCGGCTACGATTATAGTTCTACTCACTCTTGGTCTAATATGTGCATAACTGGCGGACGATTCAGCACTCGAGGACTTGAAACTGATAAATTTAGGGAGTCGCACAGACTGAGCCTGGCTTGTCTCAATGCTCGCAGAGTCTATCTCTTGAGGTACCCAAAGTTCATCATCCTTGCACAGTCAGAGGGGCCAGAAGCGGGCTATATAAGAATAAGATGCAATCCCGCACACGACATTTTGTGCATCGAGGCGATGAGCGGACTCAGCCATGACCACAGCCATAGGGGTTTTATTACTCTAGCCTCAACGTCGATGTCTCTACTACGACACCTCTTGTCTACCAGAGATACCCTTGCCTCATTTCACAACGTTGCCATCCGGCTTGTTAGAAACTGGGAGGAATATCGTGCATGGGCTCCCTTAACCCCATCCCCACGTCTCACTTTTCCATACGTAGCCTTGTTCGTCTTTTCTTTTTTCGAGTCGATCAGACACCTTTACTTCCTCGTTAAGCCGAAAAGTTCAGACACGGATGACACAGTGTTCTTCCTGGGTCTGCCTGTTCAGGGCTACACACCGGCGCCAGTTCAGTGTTTCCTGGATTTTTACGACCTTGTCCAGCGGGCCTCTGAGTCTGACAACTTCTGGTGCAGAAAACATCGGAGGTGGAGACCAAGGCCACTCCGCGAGATACAGTGCTATTACAGTCGTCAGTGGCTAGACAAAGAATAGCGCCGCAAAGATTGTTGTTTCTGGGGCAATATACAGTCCCAATGGATCCCTCTCTTTCAAAGGCTGAGCTCATGTCAACTTGCCAAGTGACAAGAAATTCTGGACGGGGTTTCATACGTCACTTGGAACGTTCTCAAGAGCAGCCCAATTTTCCAACACTAAACTACCCTACTTGACCACAAACAGTCCTCCAAAGCGATAGTTTACCTAAGTCACTTAATATAATACTTTTAGATATGGCTCTCGTCTTTATTTTATCACTGCTGATCTTTCGCGGCCTGCAACGCGCGTATAGAGTGACCAATCACGGCATTTTACCCACGATGTCTAACCCCCACCTTCAACGCCAACCATGCGAAGTAAGCCTTGATTTCATAATGGTGACAGTAAAGAAGTCGCAAAAAATGGACAGATGGTCTCAATAAATGTAATTGCAAGAAGATCTTGTCGACTGCTGCCTAGAGTTGTCGCCTCAGGCAGTACCAAATACTTGTTCATATAAAAGGCATCTCACTTGACATTTCATAATTCATCCCCATCATAAGTCTGTTTACATGATACACATATCGCATTACCGCTTACCAAATTTGACAAGTTTCAGTTTCAATCTCATAACTCTTATGACTTCATCTCAGACCGACTCTGACGTCGACCACGACGAACGTTTTAGACATGAAGTCTTGAAGGGTTTTGCAGAAGATCTTCAAAACTTGGCAAGTGACAATGAGAAGCAAGATCTTCTCGTATCTATCAAGAGTTTCGCTTTTCACTTCATCAAAGAGCCGCCCAAACGACCCATGGCAGACTTCCCCACGGTACAGAAGAATCTTGAGGTCTTGTGGTATATGTTCTTCAAAGCCAGCGCCGCTATAGATAGTGAAAGCTTGTTCCAAGATCGGCTCGTCCTTCTTTTATTGTGGACAAGACAGTTTGATCTTGTGTATAAAGAGCTTTACACTGGGCAGCATATCGCAGGAAACTGGGAATCTTATGGTTTTGCACAGAGTTTACAGATGTTCTGGGAAGAGCTGGTGAAAGAAGGTTCAGAGGCTGAGTTGCGGAGTCTTGCTACTTTCTCTGCTAAGGTCTTGGCTGCTGGTCTATGCGAAGAGCAGATCTCCTCGCTTGTACTATGGTATATGTGCGAGGCTCTTGAGACCAGCGACGACTGCATTGCCAAGTTTCTGCCTGGCGCAGTTGTATGGATGGAGCTGTGTCCTCACGCATTGCTCAAGGACTGCGTTTTGAAAGCAGACAAACAGCAGTCGTCACTGAATCTTGGCCCCCCTGCGCAGGGCCAGCGCGTCGATGAGGCCGGATTCACCATGGCACGGTGGTTGTTTTGGAGACGTCGCTTCCAAAAGCTTAGCCACCACCCCGACACTTCACTTGCGCAACTTGCTAAGAAGGGGTTCATGGCTATGATCCACTGCGGAAGGGATGTCGATTATAGTATCCCAGGGGAAGATGCGTTTGCTGAAAGACTACAGGCCACTATGTGGGCTGAGCTCGTCAAGAGTGGAAAGGAAAGCCTGGATGGTGATGATGTCGATATCGACCCCGATTGGGTTGATGGAGAAAAAGAGTGAGCATTCATGAAACGCGTTAAGATAGTATAGTAATACGCGGGCTGTAGGAACAATACGCTCGTTAATCATGATACATCAGCCCTGATTCATCAGAGTCCAGTCAACGGATCGTCCGTATCACCATCGACAGCAGACTCGATATCCTCACTGCAAAGTTCCTGCAGCGGTATAAATTTCTCCCCCGGTGCATCAGTAAAGACCCCTCCGTACTCATCGAGATCGCGTTTCGGATATTGCCGTGCAGCAACCCAAAGTCTTCCATCAATAGGGTCTGGGCTGATCGGATGCCCCTGCTGAATCGCTCTGGCAGCGGCTCAGAGAAGAGGTCGGATCAGAGGGTAGAACCATGCGTCGTGGAATGTGTCGAGGAACCCGGCTTTGTCGCATGCGTTGTGATAGAATGCAAAGATCACTCGTGTACCGATGTTCGTGCCAAGTCTAAGACTACGAATCCAATTTTGTGCTGACATTGCTGGTCGGTCTTCTTTGGGAAGTGAATCATACAATCTGTGTAATGCCTGATAGATGACTGCAGGCATTTGAATCTTGTATGGGCGGGATCTTGTCTCTTCTTCCAGCGTAGCATGCTTGATAGTTGCCGTCATGTCAAAATTGTCGTACTGAAGTTTATGGATCAATCTGCTCACGTTAGTCAACAATAGCAAATCCGTGACTTGGGCACAAACTTGTATTTATGGCATTCAGTTTGCGTGAACGCGTAATCGAAATCCACAGCAACGTGATATTCAGTCACATCATCTTTTCCGCCCTTCGGTCTGGGTACATCCCTCCCAGCAATATCCTCAGGAAAGCCGCCCCCGTTCAAGTCTCGCATTCTCTGATATTCCTGACGAGCATATAAAGCCGCTATATAAAACTGAGCAGAGTCTCGGAAGAGGAAGTTCTGATCCGAGGCGTTTTCGATCAGTGATAACGCGGCGTTGATGAACTTGCGAAGGTCATCCAGTGGACCTATGACTGTACCTGAGTTTAGAAACCGCGAGTCGCTATACTGGAGATCTCCAGTATCCGTTTCGGGTCCCCATGTGAGCCGAGATTGTGCTGAGAATGGAACAAGCCAACACCTCGGATCCGTTTCGTCCTCTGGCCAGCATCCCTTATCCGTCCCCCATAAGAGAGCCTGCCTTACTCCATTTCGATGAAGCTCCTTGACACTGATTCCCGTTGATCAGCAAGCCTCTGATCTGCTTCGGCCATGAGTGTAAAATATCGGTGTATCGTGACCTCTGCGGGTAGTTGAGCCAGCACATCGAATCCGTCAACAATAATGACAAGATCGTCAGAGGCTCCCTCTGCATTGTGCAGATAATTTTTAATGGCGCGCAATTTTGTAATATGTGCCTTTTGCGCCTCTAAAAAGAGTTCTCCTCTGTAGCCTAGAATCGTCGGTATAGAGTATCGGTTGGCGAGTGCTGAAGTGACCACTGCGCAGACTTGGAGGTTGGCCACATTTGCGGGGACGAGGTAGTGAAGTCTGGAGATTCGGTGCGACGATGCTAGTAAGTGGGAGGGGCTCGATGCGTTCTTAAAGTCCTGTATGTAAATGCTTGTTTAACTTTTTTGCGTTTTCGAAGACAGGTCATCATACCAGGTTCCTGCAGTTGAAGGCCAGAAATATCATCACCATTGCGATGACAAATACGCGGCCGCGGTTCTTGTGGTTTCGGTATCGTTGAAGGTCACTGCCCGGTGCGAGCATCCGCACCCTCTCTGACCACTCAGCATGGGAATAAATCGACGGCTTCAGATTCTTTGTACTGAATAGCATCATCTTTCCTGGCAGGCCAGATTTGAATGTTGGAGATGGGTCAGGAAGCGGCCAATATGCAGGCGATCAGGTAGTCAATAATCAAGGGGTCATTTCGTGGCGTATAATGACCAAGACAGTTACATTTCTCTACTCCAGTCACGATACGCTATATACATGGATCAGCTGTTATGTTCTCGCCCTTGACTTGGCACCGGTTGGAAATTCTGAGACAATCCCGCACCACTGGGGCGTCTAACGAGCGGGTGATCATGAGACTCTGCGCTAAGTTATATGGCAGGTGCAGCATCTGGTACCGTAGACCGATCTCGTCTGACTCCAATTACTAGGTGAATGAAACGACTCTCCCACTTGGATCTCGTTTTGAAGATGCAACAGATCTTGGAACCGCTTTCCAACGGCTGGTATCCATGCCATCGAGAATCATGCTGTGGATCATCCCTTGATATTGCTTTTCCTCACCAATAGTGATCATATCTTCAAGACACAACAATCAGATCTGAGCTACTTCTCTTGTAAGCTCCACAACTTATGCGATTCCCGAGATGTCTCTGAGTTCGGGCTGAGGATCGGTTAGATCAGAACTCTTGATACAGTCTCGTTGGGGAATGAGTCTCCCAGTAAGCCTTGATTGAGGTTGCTATCCAAAGTACTCAGAAATAAGTCCTGTTGCGATGGTATGAGGCTTTTAATCTATGCATCACGGGCTACATTGAAGCATTACCAGCTTGCTGCCAGGCTGCTTGATTAGTCTACTGAGATCCTGTTGATGTTGCACATTAGCAACTCGCTGTTTTCATCAAAGCATAACTCAAAGCGTCATTGGTCTAGGGGTTAGGATTCAACTCTTCCATTGAGAAAAGTTGAGGCTCGGATTCGAATTCCGGATGACGCACGCTTTTTTGGCAGTTTTTGTTCATGAGTGGGTTTTTGTAAAACGGGGTCATTAAGCGAGATGGGGTTCTAATCCCCCAAGGAATCGGGAATAAGTACAAATACTATCCACGGTGGATAGCTCGTGGGGTTCCAGAAGCTGGGCCTGTGCTATTAGACAAGTCCAGCAACTTGAGCCAGCCCATGCGGCCTATTAGAGAACGGGGATACCTTCTATGGTTCCTCTTCTTCTATTCTGCTCTAGACCCACCTGCTCATTTGATCTGCTCGTGATTCAGACAGCAACATCTCATAATATGGGTGCCTAAGAGCCTCAGCAGTCGTGAGTCGTTCCTGGAATTACGCATTAGCACAAACTACCACCTAGTACCCGCATGACATCACTCGCCTTGGGGTCAAATCGTAGAAGCTGGTCAATAAGACTCAAAGCTTCATCAGATACAAGCCTCTCATTGTCCCCGTTGATGAAATCGGTCCAAGCTTGCTCATGATGTTGTCCCAGAGTTTCAAGTTCCTCATCATTCAACTCAAGGTCGTACTCATTGATAAAGCGGTAGAGTTTGTCTGTACCAAGGACTTCAGCAATGTGCCTTAGTTGATCAAGAAGCGAAGACCCGTGGAAGAATGGTTCCTTTCTGAAGATCATGGATGCGAGCATGGCCCCGAAGCACCACATGTCTATGCTGAAGTCGTATCGTTCGTAGCTGAGGAGAAGCTCCGGTGGCTTCCAGATGCATACGCAGGTGTCCAAGTCTTCGTCGGGTCGGTAGAAGTCTGCTGAGCTCCAGCCTATTAGTCGGAGCTGTAATCCGTCAGTATGAGTCGTATTTGGTCATTATAAGTCGCACCTTTCTGTTTTCGTGGTCAATCACCACGTTCTGCGGTCTAACATCACGGTGCATGACGCCTTGGCTGTGGGCGAAGTCCAAAGCTCTCAGAAGCTCGCGGGTGTAATAGCGAATGTCCAGGTCATTAAAACGAGGATACAGCGATCGAAAATCTGTGTTGTCTACGTATTCAAGAACGATGCCGATGTCGGACCCCTATGCATCACAACATCAATCCTAGTTCAGGTCTCGGGTTTGAGGGAAATGCGAACCTCCTCACCTTGGACGGCGTCAATAAACTTGATGATGTTTGGACCATTTCCGAGATATTGCAATATCTCG
>JABEEJ010000009.1:0-69446 GCA_013363135.1 Fusarium brevicatenulatum | reverse complement strand
GGGGATGATGGCGAACCTAATGGAGTGTCCACGTAAGGTAGGGGATCGGAATCCACTGTAACCATAACCCGCCGGTTAGTACGGATACGGAGTAACAAGACAGACAGCAAAAGACATGGACTGGACACCTTGGTCGAGGTCTCAAGTGGCTGAGTTTGACCCGGGAGACTTGGCAAGCCTTGGCCTTTGGAAACTTTGACAAAATGCCAGTAAAAAACATGGACTACCTATTACAGGTACTATAACTATGCTATAGCTCACTGCTCTTCTTTTTGTCTGAGTACACGTGAGATGACATCCATCCTAACACTATCTATCTAGGTACCTATCTCAGAGGCATCCAAGGAGCCTTGTCTTTGTCTCGGCTCTCACAATCACTCACTCTCACTCTCCTGAATCCGCCCGTGCACGCCACCAGGATTACCCCACAAAAGCTGGGATAAGGAGACAGCCTAACTCGGACAGGGAGGTGATGTGCGTATCATCGCTTTGCTTCTGGGCTCGAGGTAAAAAGTTAGGGGACGTGTCAGCTAATTTGTTCAGCCGTAATTCGAGATAAAGAATGCATAACTTATATAGCACGCCCCAAAATAGCCACCTCACCCACGCGATCCTGTCTAAAGGTTACATAGCCTGCTTAAGGTAGTTACTCTGTCTATATCTCTCAATCAGGGGTTGGTGACCCCAAAACTCTCACTGTCGCAGGAGACTCGGCTTGGCTTCAGCGCGCATACCATCAATTTTTGGGCAAAGTTTACATATATACAACTAGTGGACCTGCGACCTCCTCGATTCATGCCTGCAGGCTAAACATTATCTATCGCTATGCTGCTCAATCGCCTTCTCTTTCCTTCAATCACTAATGAATTACACCTCAGTTCGGTGTCAGAACGACTCCCTCATATTGTCGACTTCGGATGTTCTCCAATGTCTGATGGAAGTGCCGGCGGCTGTTCTCAACTGAAGCAGAATCTTGTTGGTTGCCGGCCAGATTGGAGTGGATGAGCTCAATGAGACCATTGAGGTACTTGGTTGTGACCTGCTCGAGTTAGCGATTGCTTCAACAGTTCCAGGACCGAGACTCACTGATTCGTTTTGTTGGTCAAAGTAATACACATAGCGGTCCAGAATCTCAACAAAGAGTTCAATCGATGTGGCCGTCTCCATGCAGGAATCGGCAACACGAAGGGCACGCTGAAGACATTCGAGTACTCGCTTACCATCGCGGTAAAGCTATGCAAGTCAGCCAAGGTCCTTCGTATATGGTTTGATACATACCTCTGTCTCTTCCGACTCGCCATTCGACACCATGGGAGTTGCCCACCACAGGTGACTCGCCAAATACACGGCACGGCATTGATCGGGCTTGCGTAGCAGCTTACTGCCGTGCTGTGCGCACTTGGTGATGAGAGTGTCGTAATTCTCCTTTCCAAAGTTGCGTGTCTGGTGAAGAGCAGTAGCAATCACACAGACAGCCTGGAACTGAGCCTTCGAATCCGAAACAGCCTCCTCATACACCGTGAAGGCTTGCGCAAAGAATTCATATGCAACCTCTTCAAACCCGGTCAGATCGGCTGTTTGACCAGCAGAAGCAAAGAGACGCAGCGCCATCTCTGCAGCCCCAGAGCCGTTAACACGGGTGTACAACGTGCTGAGCGCTGAGTGCATAAACTTGAACAGAGCATTACTCTGTGTCTCCCAGTTGTCGTCAAAGTGCTCACGCTGCTTGAACTTTCGCGCCAACTTCATGCATGCTGTGATAAGAGGTGGCGTCGTCGTGCGGATACGCTCGTTTCCTTCCGAGTACGCCTTTCTTGTCATTTGGAGCAGCTTGAACTGAGTATCGTTGTCCTCGGCCTGCAGCAAGTGCACGATCCTGGCGAGCCATCCCTGCTCCTCCATCGTCTCGTCTGTCTCCATGGGACGTCTTTGGGTAACACCTGGGTACCCTTGAGGCGCCTGGGAGCCCTCCTTGATGAGAACCTTGAGCACCTCCAACACGTTCTCGAGCTGCTCTGTAGTCGAGATCTTGGTCTGGTTTTTGAGCAAAGTGCGAGCGACGCCACCAGCAACGGCTCGGCGGGTAGGGTATGATTGCGACTGGAAGAGAGGAACGTAGGTAGGAAGAGACAAAGCAGTGAAAGTGGAAACATATCGGTTAAGAGGCGCCTGGAGAAGAGCAAGAAGGCTCTGCTGAGCAGGAGGCGAGTGAAGGTCGGCATTGTTAATATTCTCTCGAACCTTAGTAGTTGCGTAAGCCAGGATCTGATCAACGTAGTCCAGTCTATCGGGATAAATGTTAAGCGCAAGGTTGCAAAGTGACACCAGGAGTGCAATAATGTCTTGCACGGGGAGATGCTGGGCCTCCACCAGGTTCTTGACCTGGGCGAAGAAAACCTCGTAAAGCTGCACGGTGTCTGTAATTGACCCTTGACCGTTCACAGCGGTGGTTTCCGTATCCGCAACTGAAGGTGTAGACTCGGCGAGTGTGCTAGAGTCGTCGTTGCTGCTCTCACCAGCAGTTTCCTCTGGAGTCTCATCGGTGGCCTTGGCTGTAGACTCCTCGCCCTCGGGTGTACTGTCGGCATCGGCGGATTCGGCATCTTCAGTAGACTCATCCGCTTTACCATCAGTTTCAGATTGCTTAGACTCTGAAGGTGTGGCTGTCGATGCTTCTTTTTGGAGATTTACCTTCTCCAACAGTTTTGCCAGCGCATCCGCCTCGATTTGAGCTCTGTCGTCCGACTTGTCCTCCGGCCCATCGCGTTCAGCGTATTCGGACAATCGATCCATCAGACCAATTACAATGGCCTTGACGTTGACATGGGGGTTGAGGCGTGAAACGGCACCGAGGAATTGGTCCAAGGTGTGCAGGTGAAATTCGTCCGGGAAAACTTGCGTAATCACCTCAAGGAGATACTCTTGGGCGAGAACGTCCCGGCATTGAACAACCTGCTCTAGCAGCGGTGCTAGAATACTAGACTTGTACGTTTCAAGATCAACAAGCTGGCTTAGGCGTACGATATTGCTGCCAACCAGTAGCTGCAGTTCCTTTCGCTCCCGAATTCGCTGCTCGCGCTCTCTCGAGTGGCCTTGGTGTTGTAGACGAACCCATAGCTTATTCATCTCGACGAAATTTGTAAGCACGAAGTTGATGGAATCGCTAATGTTGCCTTCAGGACCGTCACTCTCAGTAGTCGGCAGGTAGTCCCTCGCTTGGCCAGACAGGTAATATCGGAGGAAGAGACCACGAATAGGATGCTGAACGCCTCTGCTCATGTCCATCATGTCCTTCATGAGCTCCTTGACAGGCGCATCTTCGATGGCCATGTAGGCGGTTCCCACAGTAATCATAAGATACAATCGTGGAACGATATTGCCTGCATACTGGACGAGCTCGTAAAGGTCGGCCAGGTGGTTGACAGGATGGTTTTCGCGAAGATGGACAGACAAGTATCGCAGGGCGTCGAACACTGACATGTAAAGCTCGTAGTATTGCTTGGGTCCAAGACTGCTTGTGCGAAGCTCGGAAACCAGAGTCGAGCTGCCAGAGTCAGCGATTGCCATTCAGGGGACCGAGCTATCTATCGCGGCAATCATATACATACCAGCACTTGAGCGCATCCATTAGCTTTCCAGGAGTGTCGAGACATTTGCGCATAAGGGACGTCTGCTGTCGCACGGCAACGAGAGCATCTTCAAGCAGACGAGCCTGGTCCTCGGGGAGAGCTGGCGTGGCCATCTTGTCGGGCTATGACGGCGGGGCAGCTCGGAGTAGGTCAAGACAAGCCAAACCCCTAGCAATTCACTAGAATGCGACTGTGATAGACGCAATGGTGAAGGAGATGGCAGCGGGAGACGGAGGATGCGCGGAGCTGTCGGGTTGTCGTCGATAGGTTGCGCCGCATACAAGGCGCAGAACGAACGGGAGCGATGACGATACGGGGGGAGGCTGAGATAATGGATTGGATGGGTTGAGGTGGGCCTAAGCTCCGCTGGAAGACAGCGGATAATGGCGCTGTACCAGTTCCTCTTTAGGCGGCAGGGGCTCTAGGTCCGTCCCAGCCACCAGAACGGACTCAGTTCTGGAAAAGGAAGATACCTCACACGGCGCAGGGACTCATCACGTGGTGTCAGGGAGTAAGTCGTTCCTGCGTCTGAGATTGTGGATGAGATATTTCCAATGATAACTGAAGATGTTCAACTCTATCAATTCACGTATCATGATCCAATCGCTTCATTCCATCGTCGGGCGTTCAATCTTCCTCATGTTCAAATTATGTTTCATCAACGAAATGTTCAAACTAACCAATGCCAATCATACTTAGTTATGGTTAAATAAACTTCAATAACTCCTTGCAGTGCAACATGATTCTCAACTGCGACAGCTCCTCAACGCCATACTTCATATCCCCAACGCATCTTTCAATTTTCCAGAGTCGTCAGACATCCGTTCCTCTCACATTTTCTGGACCGGCCAAACACTCCAACACCACAATACTGTGGTTGTCCAACTCGCGCAGGAATCCCCAGATCATCGCGAAGAAAGTCCACCAACGACGTATCAATCGAAGACGAGAACGCGGCAAGGACCAGCATCATGTTCGACTCGGGATGGGGCAAGTTGTGAATATCAGCAATAATGACGACGTCCTTGATCGTTTTTATCGTCGCCAGTTCCCGCGCCCATTCCAAACTTTCATGACGAGTTGTATATAACAGCCGAAAGTCAGATACCGTCAAGCTCTGCGGGCCGTCCCATGGCCCTCGTGGCCGAGCGCCCTCAATGACAAGTGTCAACTTATCCAGGCTTTGCAAACTTCGCAGCGAACGACACACAGAAGACCAGTCATATGAATCTGGTTCCATCACATTTGTTGGACTGCGCTTGTAGAGGCTGATCTCCCGGACTAAGTCTCTAGTGCGTGGCGTCTTATCAGTGAGGAAGGGCACCAAGGCCTCAAGGTCTTCTCCAAAGTGGAAAGCATGCTTTGTGTACAGGTAATGAGAGGCTTCCTCTCGGATTTTCCTATTGATCTGCATAATTGCAGTATGCATCGATCGGCGGGGATGAGGGTCGGCGCAATATGTCGTTTTGTATGACTTCTTTGCGATAGTCCGCTCCATTATATGATATGCTGAACGTTGGGTCTTCGAACGGCACGCCTCGTATTCACGTTTCGACTGATTTCGAATTGAAATATCTTTGGTCCCGCCGTTATCGAGAAGATAGTCGTATATCAGCATGCGAATCTCGGGCGGGATTCGCAAGAGCATAGGTTCTTCTGCCATGATGGTTGAGTTGCGTAGCAATGCCTGAAGGGAGGTGGGAAATGTCGAAGTGATTTTGCAATGCCTTTCAACTGAGCAATTCTTTTTTGAACAACGCCAATGACTCGGTGATGTCAGTCTTGTTGATTGTACTTGTCAATGGTGGTGTCGACGAGTCACTAACACTGTGACGGACAATGACGGATAACGCGAGGGGTCTCACGTCAGAAGCCGCTTCTTGCAATGCCGACAGAGATAACAAAGACAAGACGATGCTATCGTCCAGCGGCAGCGCGACAACTACCTTATTTATGTCTGCAAACTGATGAGCAAATCGAAGGGGTCCGTCCATCAAGGTGCCCACTCCCCGGACCTTGACGACCCAACCTTGGGGCCAAGGTCGGCTTTGTCAAACCAATAAGTTCATAGGTACAAATCCAAGCCATTGAGCCAAATCTCAACGCAGATTCGAAGCGACTCGAGCCCGGTCACCTTGCCGTCGGTGTGGCAGCCTTCCCCGTCCTTGCTCTCCGACCACCTTGTTTTCGTGGGGTAGTTCTTGATAAGGCAATCTGCCGTGTAGGACAAGGTGCCCCCCAACCATACTCATTGGTTCAACCGCTAGCTGAAGTTCAACTCCTTCAGCTTCTTGTACTAGATGCTTCCAATTTTGAAGCCATTGACGATTCTTGCATAGAATTGCAGAGATTCAGCCATCCACTAGCATAGAGAATGGAGTGTAAGACTCTTCAGATAAGAGGGCGGTCCGTTGTCTTGCGGACTGTGGCCCAAGAGATCGCATCAACCCCCACCACTAACACACGCACATCGCGGGCCCAGAACTGCGGATGACGAGATTGAGCTAAAGAAGCACTTTTCCCAACCTTTTTACAAGCTGAATCGCGTACAAATGCAAGTCCAACAGAGGGGCAGGTTCCAAGAAATACCAATACTTTGCCGCCTTGTTGACGCACGCGATCTAACGCTGTACCTGAGAGACGTTTCTTTGTCATTGAGTTCAGCTAACCACAAGATTATCCATAAAGAACGACAATGATCATAGTTAATGGACTATCAACCTCTTTGTGGTCATGCACTCTCCAATTAGCACAGCGATGTCATATTTCCCGAACATAATTCGCTCGACAATCTCGTCTGGGGAGCCACTTGACTGGCACTGAGCTAGACGTGCTTGTGTAGTCAACAGTTCTTTGGAATACTTCGTGGTTCCAAACATAGAATCATGCACTGGGCTACAAGTCTCTCATGCCGTTCGCTATCCTAGAGCCAGTTACCTGACCGTCTTACGTCGATGTTGCACCGCGAAATGATAACTTAACTTATCATGGAGCAAATACCGAGTCATGCAAGTTGGGCTAACGATGCCGGCAAATGTGCTTCTTGTTGCGATAATGGGCCATTCTTGGCGAACCGAAAAAGTCCGTGATAGTCGGGGTGGCCACTCTTGTTGGGGTGGATCATCCCATGCAACTATTATAGTGCCATCTGACTACATCGAAGGTAATGATGAGGGTGCACATCCGTCAACACCTTCAGAGACCTTTGGAAGTTGATCCGGCCGACTTATCGGGCCTTGGGCCCGACGGATTATCCCAAGGGCTCATTGTCAACTAGAGCTGAAAGTGAGACGACGCTTGTGAGTTGACGGGATGTTTCTTCAGAATCTGCGTTGAGATAATGAAGATGTCAAGGCATCAATCGTCTTGTTTTCTAGAAGCTCACATAGAAGTTTCAGTTTCAGGGATTGCGATCCTTGCTAGCGTTACATATCTTAGGTCTCTGTTATCCGCTGAAACACCACATATGCGCTGCTGACATCTTAGTCCAATAAGCATACTTTTTGTTTTCCACACGAACTTTCTCTTGGGACCATACAGTGCCCTTCTCTCAGGACTCATCTGAGCTTTCCGTATTCGAGGGGTTAATCATCTGAAATATGGCGAACCAGTTCTCTTTCCGCGACGCTTCTGCATCGTTCAATGATGCTCAGTTCATCGCTGATGCAATGGACTCGACTATACCCCATCTCGTTGCGGCGGGAAATGCTGGCCAATGGGGAACTGAGCCCCTTTCTAGAAAGGAATCGTTCATGCAGAAAATGCATGATTCTGTCTCCAAGTCGGAGCAGTTCCGTAGAACGGGAAGTGGTGATCCAGAGAGAATATTTATCGCCGAGGTTGAAGACAAACAAACAGACTCTGAATCCACGGCAAAAGGAAACCTCTCTCGCCGTGTGGATGAGAATGGAAAATCCTTTGTGTCTGTTGGCTTCGTCAAGATTGTTGAAGAACAGTTCGTGAGCTATCTGAAAGAGTCTGAGACTTTGAAAGCCCAGGTTGAACCTGCGTTGAATAAGGGCAAGTTTGTCTTCCTCCAATACCTCGTCACTGATCACCGAGTTGGTGATAGACGTCGCGGGGCTGGGGCTGCTCTCCTTCAGAAAGTCAAGGATTACACTCTTGAGCGTGGTTGGAAGACGATCTGGCTTGATTGCTGGGATGGAGGTAATGGGCAGTTGGTGCAGTATGTTCCCAGAACGATACCCTCGACTTGGTTCATTTTTAATGGTTACAGATACTACGTTGATCGAGGATTTCATATCATGGGGAGCTTTCGGGATGATGATGACGATGGATCTTCATGGAATGGCAAACTTTTCCGCGTGGACTTGCCCTAAAAACAGCTACCGAAGCAAGCGTCGTGTAGCCAATACTGACATCTGCGTGTACATTCACTCCTCCAGAGGAGCTGTATCAGCGAAGCAGCCAAAGAAGGGGTCCCGCCCTCCAACGACTCCGGCCTCAACTGCCAGTTTCCTCAATTCTTGATTCTCCTCCTTACTCAGCGTCACCTTTGCTGCTCCCACGTTCTCTTCGAGATACCTGATGTTCTTCGTGCCAGGAATGACAAACATGTTGGGGCTCTGCTCCAAAATCCAGGCCAGGACGAGCTGTGAGGACGTAAACCCCTTCTTCTTGGCCAACTCATTGAACTGGTCCACAATCTTCAAGTTCTTCTTGAAGTTGTCACCCTGGAACCGCGTCAGGTTTCTTCGGGTGTCTGTCTCTTCGAAATCATCGACAGAGCGGAAACGACCAGTCAAGATACCACGGCCAAGGGGTGAGTAGGCAAACACCGCCACGTCTAGCTCTTCGCAAGCCTCGAGAAGGTTTGTTCCTGAAGGACCTTCGATGTCGAGTGTCCAGGGGTTGTACTCGACTTGTACTGCTGAGATGGGATGGATGGCGTGGGCTCGGCGGAGGGTGTTAGATGAGATCTCTGAGAGGCCCAAGTACTTGACCTTTCCCTCACTATGTGTGTGTGTGTGAGTCCTGCTTAGCTTATTTCAGGGTGGAATGACTTACTCAACCAATTGCTTCATGGCTTCCACAGTCACCTCAATAGGCACATCCTCTTTTGCACGATGCATGTAATACAGATCAATGTGCTCGACACCAAGCCTCTTCAAGCTGCTCTCAATACTCTTCCTCACATGCTCAGGCGATGAATCAGTCACGATCCCCTTCTCACCCCCCTTAAGCCCAAATTTGGTCGCAAGGAAGATATCCTGACGCCGTTCGGGGTGAAGCTTGAACCATTTGCCTACGACATCTTCACTGTCGCCGTAGATGTCAGCTGTGTCCCAATTGGTACAGCCAAGTTCCCATGCACGGTCGAGGAGTTTGAGACGCTCTTCGTCAGATCTGAAGATATTAGTGAGGATCAGAAGTTGGAGACGTGGGTCATACGTGGCTGCTCCGTATCCGATGCTGATTCCCATAAGACCTAGACCAATAGATGGGATCTTGGGGCCATTCTTGGTAAGTTGTCGAACAGGGAGTTGTGCTGGAGGAGCCATGATGTAGTCTGGTTCTCAGAAATGGAGTTTGAGCAGTCGGGGGAGATATTGATTGGATGCAAGTGGTCTGGTGTTTAGTTTACCAAAGAGATATGTTCACAAACGCAGAGAACTCTCTTCCTTTTATACATGTCCAACGCCTCCTCATCATTATATCAACCGCCCTATCCTAGTCCAGGTTACGACACTATTTCCTGTGTCCTTCTTTCATATTCGTTACATCAGTGTATGGAACGGGGTTAGCTTTGCGCGGACATCTTTCTCATCCCCACACTTGCGGCCGAACGACTGCTTGTCTCCGAAACTTTAAAGCATCTTGCATGAATGACTAAGAACAGCCTCGGTCTCGGGCAATATCTTGTTCACCACGAGTTTCGTATCATTGTAAGTAAGCCAATCAATAGAAACCATGTCAAAAGGGAACAAAGAATCTTGAATTCAGATCAAGGTATCAAAAACCACAAGAACGCTGTATTACACTAGTCCCTCTATTTTGTCTTGCGCCTCGCCTTGAATGTCTTGAGAGGATCTTGCTTCCTTGAGCCAACCTTAAATCCGCGACCCTTCTTACCCTTATGACCCTTGCGGTCTTTCCTGAGTCCCACAAAGCCAATGTCGTTTGTCAGGGCCTGTTTGCCATCTTTAGGTAGGAGATATTCTGGGATATGCTTCAGATGGGCTTGTTGTCTAGCAGTTCGAAGTTCACCATCGTGGCGAAGATGAGCGAGTTCTGTAGGGTTTTCCTCGAAATATCTTAACAATCGTTAGTACAGTTTGAATATGGTGGGTTGTTGTGCATATGCTTACCGCTTCAGCTTCTCACTCTTCAACAGCTCCTGTCGCAACTCTCTTGTTCGGGCCTCTCGAATAGAAACCTTGGTGACCGCACGTAGAGCATCATTCATTCGGTACCGGAAAGGGTCAACTTGCTTCATGTTGAAGTTGTAAGGCTTCACCTCTTTTCCTCGCTTGGCTTGCTGCCTGATGATCTTGGCCATCACCTTCTCGTCATTCTCTGAAGTTGGTGTGGACGTAGGCATGTGCTTTCGGTATAGGTTCTTGGGGACGACGAATGACAGAGCCATGCCAGTCTGTCCCGCTCGCGCTGTACGTCCTATTCTATGTGTGTAGGCTGATGCTGTTGTGGGGAGATCGAAGTTGATGACTGCGGAAACCTTCTTGAAATCAACACCTATAAGTGTTGTTAGTGTAAGTCCAGTGCTTGTGTAACTCCCTGTCATATAAATGACAGCGCTGGGCAAGCATACCTCTTGATACACCGTACTCTTTATCAGCGCCCTTGGACTTCTTGGCCTTCTTCTTTGGTCGCTTTGCTTCCGTCTCGGCATCATTTCCGCCGCCCTGCTTCTCGGCATCCTCAGCCTCGCCATCAACAGGTTCCGCATCATCTCCCATCATCTCATTCTTCTCATCAGCGGCAATGATGATATCGTAAACGTGTTTGTTGAACTCCTCAACAACATGAACTCGTGAGTTTAGGGGAAGTTCGGAGTTCAAAATACAGCTTCGAATGCCGAACTGCTCAAAAAAGAGCTTGAGGCGGTAGCATCGGTCAATGTCGCTCACAAAGATAATACACTTGCCCTTGATCAACTTAAGCTTAAAGATGACATAGGCGAGAAGGAACTTTTCATCTTCACCACACCTAGTAATACGTTAGCAACTGGCCTCTTATATCTGTGTATCAGTAAAACGTACTTGGCCACAAAATGGGTGATACCCTCGCCTTCAGCCTCCTTCTCCTTGAGATCCAACAATGTCGGGTCGCGCCGGAAGATACCCTTGAGTGTGTCGACCTCATCTGTAAGAGTAGCGCTCATCATCATGACCTGAACACCCTTGGGAACCGATCGTGACAAGTTCTCCAGGTCCTCACTGTAGCCGTAGGAAAGAACAAGATCGGCTTCGTCCAAGATAAGATGTGTGAGACTGTCGATCGAGAGTGCTGAGGAGTTGACATTGTGCCATGCAGTCGCAGGGGTCGAGATGACGATGTCGGGAGAGTTTGAAAGAAGGGCGCGCTGCACGGCATTGGAGACCTTGTCGGTTAACTTGACTGTGCTGATATCCTTTGCGCAGAAGGAAGCAAATTGTTCGATGGCCTTGAAGACCTGGTCGGCAAGCTCGCGGGTCGGGACGAGGATTAGGGCGGTCGTGAAAGCTGTAGAGTCGGTCTAAGCACATTTCTGTTAGCAGGGTCTTCAAGGATAGAATATCTAGAGGATCGATCTGGGTGGCATACAGCTTTGCGCTTCAAAATGCTAGACAGCAAAGGCAGAACATAAGCTGCCGTCTTTCCAGAGCCACAGTCGGCCTTAGCCAAAACATCTTGCCCATTGAGAGCCAGAGGAATCGCCTTCCTCTGAACTAGTGTCGGCTTTGCAAACTTTTGCTGAGCGATAGCTTGTAGCAGTCTAGGATCGAGACCGAGATCGACGAAGGAAGTTTCATCCTCTTGTTTCTGCGCAGGCTTCGTAGGCTTTTCAACCTCGGTAGTAGCAGGCTTTTCTTCAGTGACCACCTCTTCTGTTTGATCGCGCTTTCTTTTCGATAAGGATCCCATTGTGAAAGTCGGTTGTTGTGTGGTGTTGATGTTGGTTTTGGTGAATGTCGAAGAAAGATGGCGATTTCTCAGCTGCCCAGAGATAATCTTTCGGTGCTGGGTAACTTTTCCTCTAAATTTCCAGCGGCTGAGGGGCAGCTACTCGGCGGACGGCTACTTGATTGGCTGGTAGGGTTTTAAGCTAGCGCTATCGGGCTTAGCCTGGGAAATTGAAGAAAATCGTTCAGAAATCGAACTTTTTTTCTTCTTATCGTGCTTATCAATACATGCGCCTCGAAACTTTGCCTAACCTTATTTGGCTGGGAATAGCTTCACGTTGCTGCATCATTCATGCTCCTCAAGGAGGCACATGACTCCAAAATTCTAATCATTGGAATGAGTTCATACCTTATTTTTACTGGTTTCTTATTCCGAGGTACTTACATAGGTACCAGCGACACAGACAGAGACAATTGACAACGTCAGCCAACATCATTACGTATCAAAGTCAACTTCACTACGATCATACAGCAGAGAAAGACGGAGTCAGGCTTGATCATCAATAACAAGTATATTCATCATTCGCTCAGTTCATTATATTCCATATCCCAAAAATTCCAGGCTAACATGTTCCCAAAGAAAACATCATCTCTATCCCATTTTTCGGTTCTTTTTTTACTTTTGCTTTCATTCCCATTTTACCACTTAATGACAGGGTTGGGGAAGTACTCGCTGATGAGCTCCATGTAGTAAGGCTTGAGCTTCTCAGCATCGGGCACACCGTCGCTCTTGGAGTACAAGTCATAGGGGTTGAAGGCGTTGACAGCCTTGAGCATCTCGTGATCCTTGTCGCACATGAGGTGGCGGTAAGCTCCCTCGCGGTGCCAGGGGTAGAAGGAGTGGTAGCGGATCATGGCGAGAGCCTCGTCAGGGAGAGTGGACTGGTCCTTGACGACGTGGTAGAGGTACTCGTCGTGACCCCATGAGAGCATGACATTGTCGAGGCCACAGTTGGGAGAGTAGATACCGTACTTGGTGTTGAAGTCGGGGTTGGTAGCATCGGGGTTGCCCTCAACGAAGGTCTCGGGGTAGATGATCTTGTCGGAGAAAGCACAGCCAACGGGGAATGTGTCGCCGACAACGTCCCACTGACCCTGAGTCTCGAGCTCGGGAAAAAAGAGCATAAGCTTGCCAAGGTCGTGGATGAGACCAGTCAACTGCATCCATCGAGGCTTGCCATCACGGCGAATAGCCTCAGCAGACTGAAGAAGATGCTGGATCTGAGAGAGGGAAGTATCAGGGTCAGACTCATCAACAAGGGTGTTGAGCTTCTCCATGGCCTCCCAGATGGTCATCTCGGCACGAGGACGAGAGGCGTTGTAGAAGCGGTTGCGGGCAGCGAGGTTGTAGGCGACGGTCTGCTTGTGGTGCTGCTCGCGGTAGAAGTTCTTGACGCGGTCGGTGGCATCGGCGTATTGGCGGAAGGTGTTCTTGTCCTTCTCCTTGTCGAACTTGGATGTTTCGTCGTACTTGATCACGTTGACATCGTCGATCTTGTCAGAGAGAACCTCGAGGGCTTGGCCATCGTGGCTGGAGAAGTCGTCAACGACAGCGCTAGGGGCCATTGTGAAAGTGATGTGTGTAAGTGAAGTTATGAAGGTAGTATGAGGTAAGTTGGAGAGAAGAGTCTTGTATTGCTCTTGAAGATTCAGTTGTAGTTGAGAGTGTGAGAATGATGATGAGCTTGGGGGATTGAATCTCAAAATACGTGAGAAGGATGGTCTTAAGTAGTAGTTGATGTCAAAACTATCATTCCTTACAAGTCAACCTCATATCGAGAAGTTTTCGCTTTGCCCGCCCGCGCACACCATCAACGGATCCTTTCCCCTTCTTTTTTCCCCGCATAATCAAACTTGAAGTCGGGGACATGACCAATCTGCGTCATCTGAGTGGGTGTTTTTGCTCTGCAATTCTCGTCAAGTTTTCGAGACTTGGTCGAGATCTGGAGAATGGTGGAACTCTACGGGCAGAGTTTCTAAGTCGAGAACGATATATCGGGTTAGATCCGCCGCAGAGACGCCACTGGGAACCCTGGCTTCTCGAATTCTTTGTCGTAAATGGTTAGCTCCGCCGGCCATAACTGCTTTCGGCCGTCGAAGAGACACCAAGCATAGCATCACGGCGGAGGCAGTGGAGATGTTGTCGACTTTTACCTCAAAATGCCACGTTAATTCATCTTGCTAATTTCTTTCTACGTCACGCGGGGGATTGACCGGGAAGATTGCCGGATCTTAAGACCCTTCGCAAACTCGGAGATTCTTGTTCAAAATGTTCTAGACGCAGCTATCGCTTAGATCTCTGGGGCTTCATCTTGCGTGGTAACATGGGGATTATTGCTGGACCCTGAATTGGACAAATACGGCAAGACAGCCTCATGTGATCAATATCAGCAGATCTAGGAGTCGAGTTAGAGCACACCAGGGCCATAATCTACAAGTTTGTCTCTGGTAATAGAAGCTCTGAAGGCTGTGTAATACATCCACTATCCAACACCTATCAGCATTATAGGATTACAGCTTACAGTGTTGCTCCCTCAAACTTCCCCATATGTTTGAGTCTTGGTCTAGATCCATCTTAAGAGAGGGCAAGCTGAGCCGGTCCGGGGTTGAGGTTGAGGTCGGGGTTGACGAGTTGTTTCCAATACGGTCCATATTTAGATGTTCCCAAAATCGCTAAATTTCCCCGCGGCTCAACTTATGTTGTTTCCAGGCATGGAAGGAAGTCTTGGGTCGCGGGAGATCAACTCAACATCGGAGTCTGGCTACTGGTTCCTCGCCCTCGTGGTAATTTTGTCCGAGTGGGCTAAGAGTTTAAGCGTCATTCAGCATACGAGATCTTAGATTCCGCGCTAAAAATTACTGGTCCCTGAGTTTATTTGGTTAGTTCCGGAGAGCTCGATTTCGAGGGATTGCCTTTTCAAGTAAGACTCTCCGACCATTGGGTCATTGTGCAGCTGCGACGAATCGTTGATTATCAGCCTTTTTCTTCTCTCTTATCACCTGATTCAAACATTAAATATCGGACATCTTGACGAAATTCTGACCTATATCAGATCATTTCACAGAAATAATCCGAATAATTTATCCCCCTATTCATCTGCTCTGAGACTCTATCGTGGATAAACAAACTTGAGTGTCGATTTTGTGTTGAAACAAGAGAAGTATGTTAACACAACTTCACCTCTTATTAATCACCAAACCGATCACTTGCATCCTGTATAAATCACGCTTTAAGCATCAATCTCTGATGACAAAACACCCTTTTTCGACGTTGAATTTTAGCTGTATATTGCGTCGTCCTTGTAAATCCTCATGCTACTGGTAAGGTATCTGGCATCTGCGGTGGCTTAACCTACACCATTTTGTTTAGCGATATTGTATTGTCAGAAATACCTATTTGCTCGCCATGAGGATCCTACTCCGCATAGAACTTAGGAATAAATTATCTCGTATTATATGTCGTGTAGATTTTGCATATGCAGGGAAATATAGAATGTTCAGACGGATTTATGCGGGCTTGATATCGCGTTGATCGTGAAAACTGCAATGATGGCTGGACAAATATGGGAAATTGATCGATTGTGTGAAGCCGTATGATCATTATGTACTCCTACTACAACAAGAATTACTATTTATTGACGTCGTGATGCCTGCGACGATGTCTGATGACCTGTATTCACAGAACGCGCAGACAACTCTAAGCCGGTCGTGGGGAATGGCATTGGAAGGCCTGCTCAAGGTCCACCGGAATAAAACTCATACGTGCCATTGCTTGACATAGAGGCCAGCGTATTTATAAGAGGTACTTGAGTCATGCCCTAAATTCATATAAGGAAAAGGCTAATGAATAAAGTTTCCGTATATAGGTGAGGGAATATATAGTCTATCCACAAGGCTGGAACATACACGTCCTTGTGTCCTGGGACTACCAGGTACAACTGCGGATAACAATACTATCGTAGTTACCCTGTAGATAAAATTGGTATAAACCGTCGTCAAGCAACAGAAAACTTGAATCTTAACTTCTGCAATTTGAGTCTCAGATGATACTGAGCCGCTAAATAAAAAGCATAGGCTTCACAGTAAGAAAAATAAAGAACACGCAAAAAAAAGAAATCAAAACGCAGATTAAGCAAGCTGTTGGCAAGCTGTGCTATACATGTACCAAGGCTTGAAAGTGAAGCTGAGAAGACTTGATAAGAGGTGAAAACAAACAACACCAAGCAGAAATTCAAACAAAACTATATATATTACAAAGTTTCAAATACTCAAATAGAAAAGACTGAGTAGAAGTGATAAACATCAAGCCCTTCTGAAGATTGAGTTAATGGCCGTATGGGTTGAGACGCTTGCTCAGTCTAACCTTGCTAGATCATCGTGTCCTCAAACAAAGTCAAACCCAAGTAAGATCCAGCGTGTTTGGAGCCAGTAGCAGTAAAAGATGAATGGAAAAGCGGTGAGTTTGTCCTCAGTCCTTGAAGTTGGCCTGATAACGAAATAATATCAATGAGTGACAGCCGAGAACTTCAACTTTGAATCTTCAAATGTGGGCATGCCTCGACCCCCCAACTTTTCAAGGAGAACTTTTGAGCCCTCAGTAGCCGAAAGGGAATCAAAACGCGGGTTTAAAACTGTCTGATACCCTCCTCGGCATCTTACCACGTCTTGTCCCCTGCAAGAAACCGCAGACGTTGGTGCTGCCCATCACATCCTTCTGCATATGACTCAGAGACGGGCTCGACCCGAGCCAGTCATGCAAGAAACAATCAAGGGGTTTGATGTTCAGCATGGATCAAGTCTATCCTCATTGTAGGCCATGTATTTAAACAGGGAAGCAAGATGATGGCCACAGATATCCTTGTCTACAACATACATAAGCGTCGTTGGCAGGATGTCAAAGCGGAACGTAACCCACAACGCATGAAATATGGCTGTCTTCACCAGAGCCTCGTTTTGATGCAAGACCCCGAAGTCGGCTATCGTCAACCGAGCTCGACAGGCCGGGATCCCGGCCGATATCTCGAGTCGCTCCAGACATCGGGGACGTCCGGGCCTCGGAAGCCACGATATCCACCACGGCAGTTGTGACTACAAGTTAAACTCTCAAGGTGACATTCAGGGCCCTTCATGTTCCGTGCGATGATTTCCCGCGAAACTTTGATCGTCGTCAGAGTCGCAAGCAAGGGCTCGATCGATCGATGAAACTTCGGATGCTCAAGGAATCAACTGCAAGTTGCGAGTCAAGGGAGCAGGATTTGCCTGACGAGATAGTGTCATCTCAGATCGATTTAAGCCGAAGCAACTAATGCATGATTTCTAGGTGACAAGTTTAATACTAGGGGTTTTCAGAGGCCCAAACGCCAAACACCAACTCTAAAATACCTTGAATCCCTGCAACGGTCATTGCTTCTCCGGCAGCATAGACGCAAAGACACGAGAAATTATCAAAATCTAAGGCTCGAGGATAAGGCTGCACTTGAAACAGCAAGAAAGTGTCCAAGCGTAAGGACCGGTCGTTTCGTGCTCAATGCTGTTTTGTACCTGGAAATAGCAACAGAAACAGTAGTAAAAGAACGGTTGAAGGCCCAGGATCCTTGTTGCTGATCGTGGTAAATGAAATTCTCTGTACGGATGGTCTAGTCTCGGAAACTCGGATAGCATTCCATACCCTGTCAATGGCAGCAACGACATTTCCGTTCAGTGATTACTACAGAGCACGTTGTACTATAGCAAGCAAGCATCCATGCATGTAGATCCTCAAGGTTAAGCTTCTTGTCGAGATCCTTGAGCCTCTGACCAAAAGCCCCCGAGTATGCTTATATCCTTGACTTCCTTGATGACTGGGTTTCAACCGGGTACTGCGCCCGTCGAGGTTATGATTCGTCGGACCGGGATAAATCATATTGGTGCAACACATCTGTGATGATGAAGGCGCTTCATTCCGAATGCCTTGAGACAACGTTCAGGAGATGGGGCCTCTCCTCACCCAATAGGTCCTGAAATCCACTCAGTTGCCAAGCGACAATGGTCACTGGACGGCCTGGTTTATCTCTTTTTGAATATTTGCATATTCACCCGTGGATCCGATATGTCACTCTGTCTGATGCGTTGCAATTGCACCAACCAGAGACTTGACTGGTGACACAAGCCGCGGCAACTCACTACGGCTAGATTCAAGAGAGCCTGGCTTGGCGACCAAGATATAACTCGTCGCGAAGAACTCCCTCTTCCATAAAACTGGTGTGGAGAGGACTTTGCGCTTTGACTATCGAGGCCCACTTGTTGGTATGCCGTTGAGTTATATCCGTGTTTGTTTCACCCATGAGATGGGAATAATCTGTTCTTTAGCGTAACTGCCGAGTAAAACGGCCGTTACTAAATGTGAAAATCAGGCCATGCATATGTTGTACTGTACCCTGGATAGTGGATGCACTCAGGCGCTTAGACGTAAGTGATCCAGAATAAACGCCCCAAGGAAAACTGCATCCGAGTCCGACGACGATGCCCTGAGTGCCTGAGCTGGCCTTGGTCATCTGCCACATATCGAGCCCATTAAGCTTGATGCCGCCTGGCCACTTTTGGCTTGGCCATCTTCACTAATCGGACTATCTGAAAATGGCCCAGATCTGGATCTCACCAGTTTAGTAGTTGGACTCTTCAAATTGCCTAATACAGACAGATCTGCTAAGGAGATCGTGGACAAAGATGATCGCTGGAATGTGTGTGATTGACAGTGACATTTGCTACGAATAGCGAGATACAAGACTTTACCAGTCAACATGCTAGACTTTGTATGCTGTCTAACAACCGGGGAAAATGGTTCTTAGGGTGTGATTGCGCCAGGAAGACACTTTCGATACGTAAGTACCGGTAGTAGTCTGCTGCGACTAATAAGAATCACATGCGCAAGTCGCAGCCACTCGCTATCGTATCTATGTGATCAAGTACCCAAAGAGTCTTTGGGGCGGATTTCACGTAACGGTTTGTTGACAAGGGCTAGCCAGGTAGCGCAGATCAGTACGTTTAACCATTTTTGGAGGGGAATCGTTGTTGCGATGTTGGAGTACCTTTGGCTAGAGTTAGAGCATCACACTTTGCAAGCAACTTCCTTGCAAAACTGACTTGGAATATCCATTTTCGTAGAGGGCCGACGAGGACACTGCTTTGTTTATCCATTAGCCTGCATGCGTAGTGTTGCCCGAGGATGGGCTGAGCCCGTACCCAGAACAACCTACGGGCAGGCCAAGAAGATGGTTGGTGATCAGATCAAGCCTCTCATCGGCCTGGGGCACGAGCTGCAGGTGCATCTAACAGTGCAATCTCTAGCCTCTCGTTGATAATTGATTTCCTGAGGGTGTGATGTCAAAGGCATCGAGTCCACGCAAGAGATGACAGGTGCCATTTTCCTCCCAGGGCACAGTGGTTAGCACAACACTCACCAGCCCATCAAAACCTTGTCGAGGAGGGGTTATCGTCGCGCCAATCCCCTGTCCGTAGAGACAGCCAGGAACCACCCTCCTCAGGAACGTCTCGAACTGTGGATGGCACAATGGGAGAGAATTTCGAGGTCCACACCCCTGTCTGCCTCGAGCACGAGATCCGTGCGCACACCCAGAAGTGTAAGTCTTGTTGTCTCTCTCCGCACTCTCGGGAATATCCATCTGAGATAACTCAACCGCTCAACGCTCCTTAATAGACTAGGGTCTTGATCAATCCACAAAGCCTAGCTCGAAATTCATAGGAAAGAGAGGACAAGTCTTCTCTAGCAGATGCATGCTGACTGGGCACAACTGCGGAGATGTAATGATCGGAGGAGCCCTTGGGATGGCAGCATGGTAAGAAATCGCCAACGCCTGCAGAAGAGGCTACAAGAAAAGCCCCCTCACCTGAAGAATTAGTCACAATATCGTCCTTATGATGAACGCTTTACCAGCTCCCTACCTTGAGGAGTTCTCCCGGCCGGGAAACTCGGACCCGCCAGGTAACCCATACCAGCCCTACGGAGAATAACCGTACAATGGGATGTTGCAATAATGACAGGAATGACCTTGGCTTTGAACCAGTTCCAGTCCGGCCCCCTGGAACTGTTCCTAGGTGCAATCCAGGGTCGGTTTCATGTCCAGAACAGCCACATAGCGTGGATGCCACGGCGTTGTTGTGCACAGGCGATGGGCTTGTGAACTTTGTCTTCTCCAAGAGTTGCAGACTACTGTAGGTTTAACTAAGCCGTTGTCGATTGCCTCTCCGATGCGTTGCGGATCAATCCCCCGCCAACTCAACCTGGCTTGACGTTGCATTCTAGAGTGGGGTCGTGGAGCAGGAGCTTATGCCCGACAGTGGCAGAGTGGCAGAGTGAAAATATAGTCATAGTGCAGTATTCGTAGCTGATGGAGGGGATCGCTGAAGCGGCATCACATAGCCGTATCCTCTCGCCAGTGTAAAGTTGGCTCGATGGTGGTTGCTAGCCAAGCGAAAGAAATTGACGCTCTTGGCTTAGTTTGCCATGATTAGCTGAGACTAAAGTGTAATTAGCGGCTCTTCGACCTTGGGTTGCTAGTCAACTCTTTCCATCGGCGCCCTCCGATCCTAGTTGGTGATGTTCTGAAGAAATATTTCTCTCCACTTGCGGAGCAAA
Organism: Fusarium brevicatenulatum; assembly: GCA_013363135.1. Lineage (NCBI taxonomy): Eukaryota > Fungi > Ascomycota > Sordariomycetes > Hypocreales > Nectriaceae > Fusarium > Fusarium brevicatenulatum. Next base: position 49,038 of record JABEEJ010000009.1, on the reverse strand, counting down.
ACGACATCCATCCTAGGGCGATGAAAGAAAACTTAGTACTTCTATCCTAGATGACGAAAATATTTAGGTAACTCTAGCCTTAGCTTAAAGGGCTTTTACTGATTTCATATTAGCATCCTCTCCTGAAGTCTTGAGTTTTCTTACTCCCCTGAGGGCAATCCCCCATACAATATCTGTTTATTCCCGAAAGAGAATAGAAATCTTTGCGGGCGCCTGTCGATCCCGGAACACCAAGTGGGCTTCGAGCCAGGAGCCCGGCTAGCCTAGCCTAGTTATTATGTACGAATGCTTCATCTCAGTATAAAGTACTTACCACGAAGGTCTGGCATTGCATATCGTATCTAACAGTAGCGCAGGAAAGAGAAACTGTAGAGCTGTCTGTGCCTTAGCAAACCAAGGCAGAAGGAGGCCATTTCGAGGAGAACTTCGTTCCTTCAATGGGGAAAGCTTGATGATGTTGCACTCGCTTACTTCGTAAACCACTCGCTTACTTCGTAAAAGATGGGTGTGGTCAGCACATCTTGACTTGTGGCTACCTGAAATGCAAGAGCCACCAGAGAACGAACGAGTTGCGTCTTGATCTCAATCACTCGCTTCCCTATACTCGAGACCTGACATCTTTCTCTTGTCTGTTCCATTCCTGTATGTATGTAAGTTCCTGCCGCCACGTATCAAGGTGCCGATTGTCCGAGCTTAAAAGCCTCGTAAGGCGTGAAGAGAGCCATTCAACGCTTTGTCGATAAAGTGAAACGGGGCTCGAGGGCTGTAGAAGAGGTTCAACGGTCACACAGTTTCCAGGAGCTCGGCAAACCTTGAATACTGTGGCTCACAGAGGACGCGAGGTCTCGACTCAAAAGCGCCAAAAGCGCCACCAACGATCAACCTTGATCCTCGTTATGCATGCACCTTGCTGCTAGACGGACGGTGGCGCCAGTGCCGTATTGAACTGCCCAAACACATTCATGATCGATTGGGAAGCGAGCTTATCGAAATCCAGGATCACTAGCCACCCATAAATCTGGCATCAAGGCTCCAACGCACGAAGCAGTCAGTTATCAGGATCGGCAGTACTTTACAGCCCTTGAAGATACACCCAAGCAACGGCAGTTGCATCAGGGACCAAATTGTGCTGTTGATTGGTATCCGATCGTTTAAACGCCCGCATCTGGTAGACATTCGACTGTAATGCTATCGTAGACCCCATCAGCTTGATGATAACCAGCCCCGCAGATGCTTCATCGAGTCTCACATCAATTGCTGTGCATAACTGAGCCACAGGCTTATTCTGCGCCATGCCGAACATGTCTTAACTTACATTGAATCTGATGCCTTAGTTCATCGCTGCCGTCGGAAAGCTTGTTGATCATCTTACCCACTGGTTCGTTGCTGAGGATGAACTAAAAGAATATGTTCATACTGCTAGCATTCAAGTTCTTGGTCAGTTTCGCCCGAGCTTAGTACCTTGTCTAGCCCCAAAGTTCGCCCATCTCGGATGCAGGAAGACATGGGCCGGGCCTGAGGTCCATGGAGCTTGCCAAGGATCAAGCTTTCTTTCCGATGCAGTGTTGCTTTCGTTCATGAGTCTTCGGCCGAGTTGTTATGACTTAACAAGCAGGCCGCTTGGGCTCGGCCGCTGTCGGCTTGCTATGCAATGCAACATCCTTCGATCATCGCCATGAAAGTATTGCATAAGCAGCGATCGTCTTTTAGGCCTGTTGGCGTGATTGAGTCTAAATCAATCATGCCCAGCAATTGGCTTACGACGTTGGTACTGGGCCGCCGCTTCTTTAAACTGAGGTCCGAACAACCCTCGGAACTCACCGTTTCCTCTCAGTTCGATAAGTGCCACACCAGCTGAAGGAGAGGTATTGCCACATCGAGACTTAAACCTCTGATGTTCTCCCTTTCATCTTGAATTGAGTTTACCAGGTTCAGAACATGCAGATGATGTGGCTTCTGATGGTGGCCGAAACTATTGAGACCTGGCCAAGTCTCGTCTGAAGGAAATACTAACATCTCTTCCAGGAGTATGGAAATTCAAACGCCACCGTGCCTGCTTCCAGGTACAACGGTTTGCACACTTCCGTACTTAGTTCGAAGCCCACTCCATTCAGGACGAAACGAGACGGTTGGCGGAGTCGTAGGCAGATCACAACCTGTGGTCCCCGTTAGCCTTGAGACTTGATTGATGTGTTACTGGTATTACGCGAGGGCGTCCAAATCAATGCACATTCTCCGGGCCTGTAGCAATCTGGTGCAGGACTCGGCATCTCTGAGGAGATGGGACTAAGATTATCATCCGAGAGGAGTCCGGACCAATAAGATGGAAGATCATCTGAGGGCTTGGGGGGCTTGTTGCTGGCCCCAGCATGCCGCAGAAGCAATGGCAGGCGTTGTCTAAAGCTCTCCCACTTTGATCGAAAGTCTATTTTCCCCTCCCGGCCTTGCCTGGATTATGCCGTCCTCTGGTTGAGCACTAATCAGGTGTGCTGGTATAATGTGGCTGCACTGGGGTGAGAGCTGCCGTGCATATTTGATGGGCCTGGTTCCCTGTATGAGTGTTGAGTACAACGTACTGTTTCGTAAGACCTAGAGTAGAGACGTTCGGATCATACCTATCATATATTGAGTGATCCCCCCGTCTTTCAGTCGCTATTCGCTTGGTCCCCTCCTCTTTGATCTCTTTATGTCAATACGGATAACAAAGTATTTGTTCTTTGCCTTGCTGTATTAGCAGCTAAATCCAATTGACCAAAGACTGATCTACCATCCAACTCTTACTTCGACCTTTGGCGTTTCTATCTCTGCCGAGCAATCCGATATAAGAATCTACTGCAATCTGTTCGACCGGACAGACTACAAGACTCCAATGGCTGCCTTTATGCACTCTTATCCTCACCACATGGAGGCTCCTTTTGGAAATCCCATGAACATCATGACCGCAACTCCATCACCAGGGTGTTATATGACCCCTTCCCCATATTATACTAGAACACCGTCGCCCACAAGTCGAGGAAACATGGGATACCAGCCTGTCCCTGCACAAGTTCAAGACCCTTCCTTCTTTGAAGAGGCCATAGGTAGTTCTCACCCACAAGAACTGGCACTCAGCTTCATGCAAGCACCATTCCAGTATAACCCGGCATCCAATGCTCCTAGTGGCCCTCCTCTTTTTTTGGCTACATTACCAAGTAGCGAAGTCGAGCAAAGGCCTGCCCGTCGGGCTCGAAACCGAAAACATTCCCAGTTAAGCATCATCACCCCTAAAGAAGATAGTGGCATAGTAGCTGTGCCCAGTTCCCCAAAGCAGAAGAAGCGAGGCCGCAAGCCTAAAGGAGGAGCAAAGGAGTCGGGGAAGTTTCATCAGGAGATTGAGCTTGATGAGGACGACCTTCCCAAGGACCCTCGACGTCGACGTATTCTTGAACGCAACAGGATAGCAGCGACCAAGTGTCGTCTTCGGAAACGAGACGAAGCATCTGCCCTTGCATCCCAGGAACAAGCCATGGAAGACCAGAACCGATATCTTTCCTCTTGCTTCGACTCATTGACAGCTGAGATATATCATCTGAAAACGCAACTGTTGCAACACACAGACTGCAACTGTATACTGATTCAGAAATATATCGCCAATGAAGCCAAGAAGACAGTTGATGGACTGCTTTCTTGCTCATCGGCCTTCCAGCCCGGCAATGACCCCATGAGCCCATATCGTCGAGGTTCATGTAACAGCGGCACCAGTCCCACGGAATCTCTAGGTGTGCCAACTCCAGAGTTTGAAGGAGTCTCACCAGCATGGTCACAGCCTTTCCAGACAGGCCATGCTTCGTCATCAGACGTTGGGGAGGAAATCTTCGAGATGCCAATGAACCCTTACAGCAAAGGGTCAATGGAGATGCAGAGTCAACCGCTCACCAGCATAACAACACTACATCATCCCGAATCCGATGTATATGCCGGCATGGGGCCTCTATCCCACCCCGTTGATGGTATCAGTTGGAATCCTTCGTGGGGATTTTAGTGACGAGGCTATAAACTTGTACCGTCTCCTCGGGTATCCCGGTCGTTCAGCTTGATTGAAGTTTTCGGAAGCGGACGGGGGCAAAAGCTATTCTGTATATGCGATCATGGGTGAAGGCGTTTTGGCTTTTGAGGGACATGTTGTGAGCGTTCTGTATCAAGGGATGTTAGCCAGTGTCTTTTTATATTATCCAGCAATTCAGAAGTTAAGATCAACTGGCTTTCTAATGGAATGCAAAGAGGGGCGAGCTCTTACCAGCTGAACCAGGTGGCTATGATCTGCTCGTCGTGCTTATCCTCTTGTGTTTTCAAAGCTCCATGACCTAAGACACTCATCCTCCTTCAGTGGACATTGTTATAGTATGCTCATTGCTTGCTGAACTCATATTAAACGAAGCAATGGCCACTAGGTGATGCAGACGTGTCCAACTAAGTTCTGGGCTTCGTTGGAGCTTTAACAGATTAGAACATTGTGAGCGTGTCAAATGCCTAAATGCGAGGTGGATCGCCGTTGTTCCAGATCGAAGAGTGTGGGGTGATCCAGATCTCATGTTTCCCCTGCAGCTAATCGAACGTCTGCATTAGAGCATACCGAATGTGGTGATGGCATTGGAGTGACCCACTAGGTTGATGGGCCAAATTCTCAATCGCCATCGCGAGCCTGCACGTCATGGTATTGAATGAGGTGATTCTTGTCAATGGTTGGAGAGCAGGGTTGAAGAAACTGGGCTGATGCAAAATGCTCAACGCCATGTTTAACTAAGTCGGATGAACACAAAATGAAATCCATGTCCACCGGGTTTCTACCACTGGGTTACCTGAAATGACGAACGGACTTTCAGTGATCAGTGTTGCCTGCATGTAGTCGCAGAACAGTTGATGGCAGTGTTGTGATTTCAGTCCCATCTGTTTTGATCTGGCCTGACTCGACACAGACAAAGCATAGTTCAATACTTGAGGTCTGGTAGTATGATCGCATAGCTTCGAAGAAAGCTAAGATGTTGCGACAGTGATACCGCTAGATAAGAAAGCGCAACAGTGTTTGAGCTCGAGTCCAACGGTCTGAAATTGGTAGGAGGTTATAGAGAAGTCCGCAGAGATAGGACCAAGTTGTTGTAGCATTCTGAGTTTGGGTTGAGCCTCAGCTAGTACTGGGGCTGGGACTGGGGCTGCAGCAGGGGGGAATGCAGGTTCTTGAAGATCTCCCCAGCGGTCGGTAATTCAGCGGTGACAGCATCACGTTTCCTTGTAACATCGCTGCTGGCCGCAAACCAGGGGTTCCATTCCACGAGGCGATCCCAAGTCGTTGAGGACAGGCCATACACCAATCAGCCTTCGCAAGGCGCATGAGCCGGTGAAGATGGCCAGACTGGAGTGGGTATGGCCCATAAGGATAGCTTCGTAACGACTAATGTACCCTTGTCGCAAGTTAAGGAAGTATGCCCCTTTGAGAAGTTGAGCCACATCGAACTTTGCCCTGAATATATTTCAAGCTGGACGATTCTCAAAACGCTAGGGTTTCTTTTTTCAAATTCTCTACTTGCAAGCCGGATTCGAAAAGCTTCTCAGTTCCGCGAGAAATCGAATTGGAGTTGCGCTCGACTTCCCAATTTAGCAGACTCTGACAAGCATCATCATATAAGGTATTCATTGCCTCACCGCGTGAAAATTCCCCGACGCCCCAGCAATAAACATCCGCTGGGCTTTTTCAGCAAATATCGACGTACCAGTGCTGTTAGATGCTGCTTTCAAGTTTTTCTTGAGGCTGGGCTTCAATAACAAGCGCATTAGTCGGGGGAGATTTTAGGCGAAGGGAAAACCGTTAAGCTCGCCAAAGCGAAAGCGCCTTCCTATCCACATCCCCTTGTCGAAAGGACATCACCATTGTGTCCTCGTGACTCAATTGATTGCAAGGAAAGCATTGGAAATACATGCTTCATCGCACGTTGTCACCGAAAGAATCGGACGGGTCTCGCTTCAGATTTACCGACCTTTGGAAGAGCGCGTGAGAAAGAAGACTTTTTCACCGCTGACGACTGCCTCACCTCACCTGAGGTTAAACTGTCTTGTACTACCCGAGCCACCTACAGACGGGACGGGACAGGACAGGCCAACCTGGAACATCCGACCGCGCATCGCCCCTTCCCGCATACCAGACAAACCAAGACATTTTGGTAATCGCAACCTGGAGCAGCTGACCTGCCTGATTGACTGTACCTTGTTTAGGTAACTCGAGGAAGGAAAGAAGCAGCCTAGTGCGAACGCAAACACGCAGGAGAGATCCCGTTTGTTACGTTCCACCGCATTTTGTGATCCTCAACTCTTGGCCTTAAACTGAACTTCTACATCTCAAATTCTCCTTCAACGCCGGTTCCCGTTTTCAGTATTACACCCCGGTTACGACCGGTGAGTGCAATCGTTGCTACGGCGGATCGAGAGGTTGCCCTTTTCCCCATTTCTTGTCATTCGCTTTCCCCCAAGGATACTTCATACACTCTTTCTTGGCCGCTTCCTGCTTGTTCCCTTAATTTCCTCTCAAGCTGCTAGCTTCGCTATTCAATTGGAATCCTGCTCATTGTTTCAGTCGACTTTATCTGGAATCGTCAGAGCTTCATCTTCCCCATCGATGCAGATGCTCGATCCAAACTTAGTCACTATGGCGGCAAGCTCACCCTCGGAAACCGCCTTGGTGATCCTGTACTACTTGTACCCAGCTCTCGTTTTCATCTACTTTTTCTTCGCTTCACTCGTTTCAGCCTGTACAGTACACTCTTCTGGCAAAGATGAGCGAAAGAAGGAATGTCCCAGCCGACGGCTGACACTCGCCTTCTACCTCCTGTGCCTCCTGACATACACTGCCCAGTTGTTGCTGCTCGCGGCCCGGGCAGTCCTCTCACAGAGCTGGCCAACAGAGGATCACATCATCATTGGACATCTGGCTTGCGTTCTGGCGTTCGGGATCCAACTGAGTCGCTGCCTCGATACTGACGAGGGCCCCTTCTATCCTTTCATCGGGTCTTGGTTGCTTGGCCTGTCTTTTGATATCGCAATCACTGTACTGTCTGCTATCTTGGGACTTTTCTCCCCTTTCGATGTCTTCGGTATCCTTACAAGCGTTAGCATCAGCATTCGTTGCCTGTCTTTCGTATCACTCACTATTTTGTACACTGTTGGCTCTTCTGCAAAATTGACATCCGATGAAGAGCAGGAACCATTGTTGCCCAAAATTACAACTACGTCACCTGATAGTCCAACCAGTCAGGAATCTGGGTATGGGTCGACACTCCAGGCCGAAGAAGAAGAAGAAGAGGCCCCGGAGTATAGCTGGGAACGCAGAGAGAGAGAGGCCAAGGAGGCTATGAAGAAGAGGCTCGAGGAAGGTGGAAATTGGTTTGAGTACGCCAAAGGCTTCAAGGTAAGTAAAGAATGCTTGCACATATTCATCAATTGAGCCTTCCCATTGATACTACTGCTTGTGGCTGTGTAAGGGGCATTACGCTGACTCACAACAAGGTTCTTTTTCCATACGTCTGGCCTGTCGGTAATGTTGGCCTGCAACTTCGTGCTGCGGCCGTGTGCTTATGCCTGTTCGCATCCAATGCTCTTCACCTACTCATCCCTCGCCAGACAGGCATTATCATGGACAGCCTAAATGGTTCCGGCAATAGCAATCCGTGGATCTCGGTTCTTGTATTTGCTGCCCTCCGCTTAGCTGCTTCGGAGTCGGGTATTGAGCTAGTTCGTCAATGGCTCTGGGTTCCTGTTAAGTACTATTCCCACGACGCATTGACACGAGCAGCCTACTCGCACATGATGCATCTTTCAGCAGATTTCCACGACTCAAAAAGCTCATCAGATATGATGATGGCGATCTATGGAGGCAGTGCGGTTTCCAATGTTATTGAGAACGTCTTGCTCTATGCCGTGCCCATGCTCATTGATATGGGGGTGGCTATTGTCTACCTTTCTATCACCTTCGGGCCCTACGAAGGACTCATTACTGTGGCTACCGGTGTATTTTTCCTTCTTATTGCTAGCAGACTTGTTGCTAACTCCAAAGCTGCAAGTCGAAACCGTGTCAATGCACTATATGAAGAGCACTACGTGCGCCAGTCTGGCTTCCTTGGGTGGCAGACAGTCAGTGCATTCAATCAGATCGGTTACGAAGACAATCGACACGCCAATGCAGTCACAAATCGTTGGCTTAGAGAGCAGCAGTATGTGCTTGGGTGGTATATATCAATCGGATTTCAAACCCTGGTCCTGACATCTGGTCTTCTCGCGAGCGCATTTCTGGCAGTTTACCGTATCAGAGCAGGCCAAGCAACACCTGGACAATTTGCAATGCTTTTGATGTATTGGGCGCAATTGACATCGCCGCTTCAGTTCTTTGCGAAGTTAGGAAAGAACGTCAGTGATGATTTCATCGATGCCGAGCGCCTGCTGGACATCATGAGAACTCAGCCATCAGTTGAAAATCAGAAGGGAGCTAGACCGTTGAAGTTCGTAGCTGGGGAGGTCGAGTTTGAGCGGGTTTCTTTTAGTTACGACAAGAAGAAGGGCATCATCAAGGATGTCAGCTTCCATGTTCCTGCTGGCCAGACAGTCGCTTTCGTGGGCGCCACGGGAGCGGGAAAATCTACCCTCATCAAGCTCCTTGATCGATTTTACGATGTGGGCGACGGTCGTATTTGCATCGATGGCCAAGATATACGAGATGTTGATCTGTTCAGGTAAGACCTTGTCATAACTAATGTCACTTAAACACTTAACGCTTGGCACTAACACAACTAACTAGTCTTCGCGATCGGATTGGAGTCGTTCCTCAGAATCCAATTCTGTTTGACGACACGATTATGAACAATGTACGATATGGAAGGATAACCGCGACCGATGAGGAAGTGTTTGAAGCATGTCAAGCCGCTTGCATTCATGATAAGATCAAAGGCTTCACTCATGGTATGGCCACAGCTCTAAGATACCCATCAAATAATTGCTAACCTCAACAGGATACAAGACACGGGTTGGAGAGCGCGGCGTGTAAGTGAACCTTGGATATTACTATAGAAGTTTACGCTGACTTGGGTAGAAAACTGTCTGGCGGCGAGCTTCAGCGAATTGCAATTGCTCGAGCAATGTTGAAGAAGCCGGACATCGTTCTTCTTGATGAAGCCACCAGTGCGGTTGACACGGATACAGAGCAACAGATTCAGATATCTTTCAAGAGGCTGTGTCAGGGCCGAACCACGTTCATCGTCGCGTAAGTATATCCCATGTCTGTGTCCTTCAGATTATGCTAATACACAAAGCCACCGCCTTTCAACGATTATGAACGCAGACCGGATTATTGTAGTTGAAAATGGCGAGATACTTGAGCAGGGGAACCACGACGAATTGATCGTGGCCGGCGGGAGATACGCCGATCTTTGGTCAAAGCAGGTCTTTGTGCGAACAAAGGAGGAAGACGCTGATGCCTCGGCTGGCCAAGCAGGATTTGTTAATGACCTATCCTCAGAGCAGACCAGAACCGAACTATCGAAAGTCAACAAGCCGACAACAGCAACCAACGAACAGCCGAAGTCATCTGAAGGCAGAGCCAGCGAAGAGGATGCTCCCGTTACCCAAGATCGCAAGCAAGAGGTAGTTTCTGCCGAAGATAAATAGTCTTTGGTGATTCTAACCTTTGCTTGCAGGGAACCCGGTTGAATCCTGTTGCTGCTACATTTACCCCTCGCAGATTGGCCAAGATGAGGAAATCCATGGAGACCGGGACCTCTGAGGCATCGACCAGCTCTACCACTCAAGAAGGACTGATAAATGTAAGCTCACAAACGAGCCGACAGTGGTCTGACGAGGTTGCCGACCAAGATGACAAGACCTTGAAGACGATAGCCGTGACTGGCCGACCATAGGAGGGTCGACCCATTACGAGTAACGGCGACACTACAACGCCAGCCACGGACTCAAAAGATAAAAAGAGAGCATTCATGGCAGCCGTTGACCGTGCTCTGAAAATCAAACAAGCGAAAAAACTTGACGAAGCAAAAGTATTGGAGCGTAAGCAAAAAGTACTCAATTTCTGTACTCCACTGACTCTCCTAGCTTTAGTCAAAGGTGGAGATGAAGCCGATGGGGTGATGAAGGAACGAGACGCGGCAGAGAGTCCAATTTTTGAATACAAGCTGCCGTACTATTCTCGTCGTGCTCAGTCGAAGAGCGAACCATCTCAGGCATCTCAAGGCTCTGATGGAGCCGACGTTGACAATGAGCTCCTCCTCTCATCGACAGGGAAGCAGATGTCTCCAGTAAGTATTGAGTAATATATTATGGTCATTGTCACTAATATAGGAAGCACCGTCGAGTTACATTGCCTCCTATGAAGGCGAGTGTAGGATCTCAAATTCCTGTTGCCGCCGAGCACAACCAAGCGGTTTCTTCAGTTTCCAGGGCGGCGAAGGTCCAAGACAGCACCATCGATCGATGTTTCGACAAACAAAGCGCTCAACAAAAAGCGGAACTTACCATGCCAGGTCGAAGCGCGACATGCCCATCATCAAATAATAAAGATCCACAAGGCGAAGATGGGGTAACTGCAGGAACAAACACCACGGACGGTCTCAAGCACGGCAACAATGAAATCTCGGAACATAGAGAAAACGCTATCAGTTCTACCCCACGCCGTGGTGGCCGCGGTGGTCGACGAGGACGATCCCCATGGTACCGTGGCCGACGTGGCAGAGGAGGTTATCGAGGAAGCCCACAGGGCAGACAAGCAGCATGAAGCGTGCTGCCACATACTTAATGTCGCGCTATAGAAATAATTCATGACACGATACATCCATGGCAGAGATATGAAGGAGAACAACGAGCCAGAAGAGGAGGCTCTAGCATGTATCAACATTACGAGTCTATGACTACCCACGAAGTAACAACAATGCTTTTAGAGAGTGGTTATCAGTTAGTTAAGTGTTACCTCCAAATAGGCATATATAAGGCGTTTATGCCATCAATTACATATCTCAGACTTACTCTCCGTTAGCCAGACAAAGTGGTGACGAGGGTTCAATGGCTGTATATGCTTATGTTAATGTGGATGAATGGCGGTCTCATTTCTCAGGCTCAAGCCATAGTTCCTTTGGTAGGTGGCCGAGAAATCGTATCAACTCAGCTACCACATTTTGAACTCTTCCAAATATATACCTGGCGTCACCCCGTAAACTCACCCCATCACATATCTTCTGAACTGCATGATGAAATCAGTATTATTGGAGGTCTTGAGTAAACAATACCACTCACAAGATTCCAAATCCTCGAGAAGGTGCCCAAGCTGTGACAGAATTGTCGATCTGGTATAATCCTGGTTGCGAAACTTGTAGTCCAAAGATATGGTATATATCGGTTGACGATTAGCTCCATAACTTATGCCCCATCTACAAAAGTCCTGACGTGCTTTTGAGATATCTTCTCGCGACGGCAAGGACTGCTTGGCTTTGGCAGGTTGATGTCTTAAGCCACTTTCAACTGAATCAAAATGGGCGATACATTCGGAGAAGAGAATATAGATATCGGGGGGGTTCGTGTCCAGGGTCATTGTCACGGTAATTAACGATGAGCTGTGAGATTGATCAAGTCGTGCAAAAGAAGGAGAGTACACTTTACCCCTAAGATTTGGCCCTTTTTGAAGGCACGAAGTGAACGTGAAGCAACATTGCTGTTTTCGATGTCTTCTTGATCAGTGTATAGTAAAGCAGGGTGAGAAAAGCTTTATCCTGGTGTTACCATTTGTGTGACCCCGTCACTGAGGTTTGTGGTGATTATGGAGACTCGGTATAAGTTAATGGCCTACGATCGTTGCCCTCATTGAAGCGAGGAGCCGTAAGAGGCACGACAGCAATCCAATGAATTGGATATACCTATCTGGGACCGGATCAAGTCGGCCTGGCTGAGTGGTGTTTCACTCTTACTTTCATATCAAGACAGGGCATTGCCACGGAGAGGATAAAGAAGAGCAACCAAAGTTGAAGAGAGTTAAAGTTTGGGGAAGACTGTTTCTGGTATTGATAGAGACTCGTGTTATGAGAAGTTCGAGGCTCTTTGTAAGAATACATCGGTGTCTTGATTAAGCTGCTGTGCTGATGAGGGTGTGTATCACAAACTCACACCAGAATCGCAGATAGCTTACCGAGGGGAAGCAAGACATGGGGGCATTTCTAGAAGAGACTGGAAATTAACTGACTATGACTCAGATATGCACAAAACATTTGAAAGTATGATGATGAGTCTTGGTGTGGGTTTGGGCTTGTACACTCATCATAGAGGCGTTGAAGAGCAACTCACACCGAAGCCGCAACGCAACACAATGAACGAATGAACGACCCCATCCTATCAGCAGCAGCAACCTCATGCAAAAGTTGCCATATGGTTTCCCCCAGAAGACAAGACTCGGCGACTCCACAAAGTTCCGGTCCCGCAGCGCCACTGACCATGTTCTCACCGACAATGAGAGCAACGATTCGCTTATTAGGCCATAAGTCGCATGTAATATGAGATCTTATCAAGTGGCCCCCTCCCCTTGCCTCCATCGGTAACCAGTTCCGATCCGGTCGAGGAGGTCCGTAGGGCGTGGTTTCGACGCTAGAAACTGTCATGAGCGGAGTCTAGAATACAGTCTATTTCCCTAATTCGTTGGCTAGTGTGGCCGTGTTTATTTGGTGTAAGTGAGTGGAAGAAGGGAAGAGAGTGAGGAAAAAAAGATTTAACGTTGCGGGACCACTTCCGTATAACTCTTATGTTTGACTGACACCTTTTCGCTTCTGTTGATAAGGCAAACCCCATTAAATTTCATTCAAGATGAAAGTCATGGCTGATTCAACGCAGCAAGAGCAAAATGTTGAACGGAACAGTTTTCAGGAAAACAGCAACTGGGCGTCATTCGGTCTTGATCCCATCACAGCGACAGTGTCAAACATCAACCCAGACGCTGAGGCACAACCTGACGCAGACTCGAGACAAGATGTCGAAAAGACAGTCAGTGCATGGATCTGCGTCCTTGGGTCCTTTCTGGCTCTGATACCTACATTCGGTAAGTCGACCACAGCAATAGTTGACCATCAACTGACTATAGATCAGGCTTCATGAACTCGCTGGGTACAGTCCAAACATATCTAAGCATGAACCAACTCCACGACTACAGCGAAGGCGAAGTTGGATGGATCAGCGGCCTATTTCTCTTCCTCTCACTCATCCTCAACGTCCAAGTCGGTCCAATGGTCGATGTCCACGGCCCCAATGTCATCGGTGCCGTTGGAGCAGTTCTTTATGTGGCCATGTTTCTGCTCATGGCCGAATGCCGCAACTACTGGCACTTCATGCTCTGTCTAGGAGTATTCGGGAGTATCGGTGCTGCCATGACAATGGTTGTAGCCATAGCCATAGTAGGAAAACTGTTTGTCCGCAAGCGAGGTCTCGCGATGGGTATCACACTCGCAGGCTCATCCATCGGCGCCGTCATATTCCCTATTATTCTACGGTCGACGTATCCCAATCTCGGCTGGCAATGGTCAATGCGAATTATGGCGTTTATATCAGCAGGTCTTCTCGTCCCTGCCATTCTCTGCTTCACCACCTTCAACAAGATCTACAAATCGTCAACAAATGGCCAACCCAGTCCCAAGAGCTCGACACTCAACTTCACTGCCTTTCAATCACCCGCATTTTGCTTTGTTACGGCGGGCATCTTTATGTTTGAGTTTGTCATCTTCAGTATCTCGGGTCTTTTGCCGTCCATTTCCACTCGGGTCGGCTTCACTGCCGAGAATGGATATACTCTTCTTTCTATTGTCGGGGCGGCGAGCACATTCGGCCGAGTTATTCCCGGAATCATTGGTGACAAACTTGGACATTTTAATGTCCTGCTTGCTACTTTGGTCTTCACTATCATCTTTATGGGGGCTCTGCTCGTTCCTTTTGGTACCAAGTCAGCTACTGCTCTGTACGCCTGGTCTGCTATATGGGGATTTGGGTCTGGGTCTTTTCTCTCCATTACTCCAGGTGAGCATCTCATGTTATAGCTGATAACAGCACGCTAATAAATCACAGTCTGTATGGGTAAAACATGTGAAGCCAAGGACTATGGTCGATATTATGGCAAGTCTACCCTCTGCCGTCTTTCAAAGTCAACTGTAGCTAACCATTACTCCAGGCATGATGAACTTTGTCACCGCCTTCGCGCTGCTCATAGCTCTCCCTACAAGTGGTGCCATGCTCGAGAACATGGGCCCTCAAGCTCTGGCCGGTCTCTTCACTGGTATGACTGCTGTTGGAGGAGCCTGCTACTTTGCAGCCCGAGCTCTTCTTATTGGCAAGTGGCTGTCTCCCAGGACTATCATTTAATTCCTGGATACTTCTCATTACTTGCAAGTCCGAATCTGGCTAAATTGGGTGTCCTTGGTCTCTTTTATGGTTATGGGAGTTTGGGTTATGACATACGGACGAGATTGGAGAATATACCTAGTCTGGCGCTGATTAAAAGAAAAGGAAAACGGGTATTAGGGAGTTTCAAGGTTGTACTGAGTTATTACTATATTCTAATAATAATATGATCTATACTCACTGAACAATGCAAGTGCCTCTCAGCGTATAAAGACGAGCCATACATCATCATATGCTCACACTCCCTTGTCGTCTCTCCTCATGGCAAATCCCTTCTCAATCAACCTCACCATCAATACATTCGTCAGTGGTATCTCCCTCTCCCCCATCGTCTGCCCCTTGACCTCCTCCTCCGTCGCCCAGACATAATCCTGATGCTCCTTCGGATCCAGCTTGACCTCAGCCGTATCCTCGACATCAACCTCGAAGCTAAACTTGCAAAAGAACCTCTTCCCCGTTCTGTTCGTGAAAACAGCTCCAGGTTTACCATTTGGCCCATCAGGAATAACACGTCGAACGTGTCGCAGTTTCAGACCTGCCTCCTCCCAAAGCTCACGCGCACAACCGAAGAGAACAGTTTCGTCTTCGTCGTCACAGGCACCGCCTGGAATCTCCCATTTGTTAGGCATACTGTCGTCTGGTGCTCTTTGCAGAAGGAGAATGCGGTTGGAGGTGTCAAAGACGAGGGCGCCTGTTGCAAGCGAGTCCCAAGTTTTGTCGTGGGTTTTCAGCCACTCGCGGTGATTGACGTTCCATTCAGCGACAGACTCGTCGAAAGTGAAGTTTAAGTCTGGGTGAGAAAGACTCGTTTCTTGTTTATCTACCATCTTGTGTTACTGAATGTGAAGTTGAAGATGAAGTTGAAGTCGAAGAGAGGAGAACAAGATGATGTTGCGACTGAGAAATGCCCCGGTATTGGATCTGCCTGTTGACGCTAACTAATGCCTCACCTCGCTCACTGACTCTCATCAACAAGCAATCGCCATCATGTTTCATGTCTGCCTAATTATCCATAACCTCCTTAGGCAGACAACAATGAAATTCAAGTGCCTCATTTCGATTTTCCAGTTCGCATGAGAACATCCTATACGAGTGATTGTATGGTAATTTGTCTTAAATGGCCAGGCTAGCCTGTCTCATCATATCCCATTACATTACATTACATCACTTACTTACTCTGCACTTAAACCCAAACACAGTAAATCCAATCGTACACACTTTCTTATTTTACTTAAATAGCTCAAGGCTACAGAGCCAACTGGGTAAGGTACATGAGAGGCAGCCGTCCACAAGTACATGTACATGTACGCGTCCTGTGATCAAAACCGTTGAGGCTTCCACTTTTTCCATCATGTACTTTTTATCGCTATTGCCTCCCTCCCCAGAGCTTCCCGAATATTCCGTGAACATCGCTGTCGAATGGCATTCTCTTTGTTGAAGTTTGAATGCTTTTATGACACGTGTGTGTGTGTCGACAACGATCGCTGCGTATCCTTTCAAACACCAGTCGTTCTGGCGAATTCATATCCATCTGCCATCACGGCACTACCATGTGCGATTCGTACCCAAATCCTACCAATCCTTCACGATAATAAAACAAGCAAAGCTTGTAATACGCAAGCTTCCAATACCAACTATGGCGATATTGGCAGCCACCAAACGCCCCTGACGCTAAAACTGACAAATCATACGAATAACAAAGCCTGGAAACAAAATTTTGCAAGCATAAACAAAGCAGACTTTTGTGTATGATGCTCACATGAAAAGATCTCATGGGGCCTAAAGCCATTGCTCGAGTTTGCTGTAAATCATAAACAAGTATCATTTCATGTCCTTCCATGCATCCCAACGTAATTCGTGAATGCTGATGATACTCGGTTCGAAGGAAACAAAATTGTAAAGATGCTCTTTTCCTACATCTGTTCTTACACGTGTGCGTTTTGCTGGGGCATGATGGACCTCTCAGCCCGTGTTCGCATGAAGTTTGCATGGGATTCCAGGCATCGAGCCTTGAGTCGTGTAACTGGCCACACTGCAGCCTTATCAAGCATCAATGCAGTAATTCGGAGTAGCTTGGCAGCGTAGCCGTTGTGCCCACCCAAGTCCAGATTGGCTTCCTGGCCGTTCATGCCATTGACAAGCTCCATGTTCATCTTCATCTCTGCTGATGATAGCACTTCTTGAACTTTGCCCAGAAGCTTCACATCTTCTTCCTCCAGAAGCATGATGGCGGGGACTTCGGACAGATTGACTTGATCCTGTCCAAGGATCCCCAAGTAACAGCCGACACGATCCTGCAACGTCGCAATCCACTCTGCAAGGACCTGGGCGCAGTCGAATGCACACATGGCAGACTGAAGAGGAAGTTCCCTGCTTGTGAAGTCGGCAAAGGTCACACCGAGCTTATCCGACATGGCCAGGGAGTCGGCGGCGTAGAAAGCCGCCTTTCGAAGATGCTTTTCCCTGCGAGATGTAGTGTGACTCGACATACTAGAGGATGCTGGCCGTAGAGGAAGCTTAATATTGGACAAGTCCATCGATGACGTCTGTGTCGCAGGCGTTTCCACGAAGCCTGAGCCATTGATTGAGTTATCCGAAGGTTCGGCACTTCCAGACTCAGAATTGGAGATCGGTGATTGCTCAGCATGCTGAATGATCTCATTTCCGCGAGAAAGCTCCTCAGCCATCCCGTCCCAGTCTCTTTGCCAAAACCTCTCTTTTGAGCGCGAAAGGTTGACGAACAGCCGAATATACGCCAAATCGAGCAAAGGGATAGCGTCAGCTGACAGAGGGCCTTGACCAAAAGGGTTGGGACGTTCTACACTGTGATGAGGGTTGCTTGCCCAGGCCGCTTGCCACGCCTTCAGGGCAGGCTCGATGTGCCGATGCATCTTCTCTGTCTCTTCATTTGTCCAGATTTTGTTGTGATGTCTTTGTCGTGTTTCCCAAATATAGTTGTGCAGTGCGTTGATAAGTATCAGAGATCCGAATGTGCTGGGTCGAAGAGGCGCACTCATCGGGTCGCTTCCATCGTTGTCAAACTGTCCACCAAACGAGAATTGATGCTGTTTCTCATTGACATGAAGGAGGTCACCCAATGCATCGTGAAATGTCATCCGGTTGTGGTTTGCAGCCTCGGCTCCACCGCGTGAGTGAAAGACTGCGCTCGTCTCAGCTGAGAAGAACTCTTCATCGCAAGGGAGGTCCAGGTAGATTTCTGAATTTGTCAACGCAGGTGTGTGGTTGTAGGCCGAAACCAAGAGGCTGGAAAGTATAAACACGGCGTATAGAGTTCGCTTCCGCTCTTCTCCAGACTTCCACCGCAGCCACTCTGCTTGATCGGGCTCCAAATTCGTGTTCCAGTTTCGGTCATCACCCATCTGAACATCCTGGCCGTCAGAGGCGTTGGGCCGATTGGGCCGCAAGAGATCAGCTGCTTGTGCGAGGCTGACCAAGGCGGCGCAATGCGTCGAAGCAATGTCACTGACAGTTTTGTCGCCACAGTTATGGCCATATACAACATTTAGGAGCATGGCTTGCACTAGCCATACGGGAGTGTGAGCGCCGCCGTCATTGCTATGGTCAGTTGGGGTACTTCGGCGAATATCTGCTTTTCGGACATCGGCTTTTCGACGTTCTTCAAGGTAAAAAAAGATCATTTTCTTGGCCATTTCGAACAGCTCTCGAGATTGTGAAGTATCCATCTCGTAGAGCGCGCCGATAGCAGCCATGGACAATATCAGACAACCACTACCACCTACACCTGGACGACTATTGGCAGAGATGGGCATATCGAAGGACAAAGTAGGAAGATGAAGGAAAGGCAAATGGGGGTGGAAATATGCTAGATAGGCACCGACATATCGCTGAAGGTCCTGAGTACTGGGCAGATTAGCTGCTTGGGACGAGGCGGCATTGCCAGCAGACTGGGAAAGTGGCGACTGAGGTGATCCTTGAGAAGTAAAAGAATGTTTACGACCCCCAAAGGGTAGGCACTGGGACAGGATGTTCACGATGGCATGCCGGGTAGCATCTGTAATGGTGGTCACTGGCGAAGCGCCGTGGTTGCCCCCATTTAGAGAAGATGGCGTCTCCGGGCCGGCGTTGAAGCCAAGAGTCTGATTAATGTTTTGGGTGCCGAGTCCCGTCACAACAGAGGGACTCAATGAGCTCAGCGAGGGTGGAGGCGTAGAGAAGTAAGGGTCATTCATCTTTTGAGTAGCTGGCTGAGGTGATAACGGTGCTCCGCTAAGGAGATCCGGGAAGACTGTGCCATTCATTTCCATCGCAAAAGGGTTCGGGGGCATCTGTGGAGGAGCCATCGCAGATGTCGACCACATGGTACTGGTCCCAGCCGGCGCAGGATGATTCGACCCATCCAACATAACATCGCTAATCCCACTCTGACTCGTCGTGCTGATCGCGGACGGACTCGATCCATCATCAATCACATTTTCGTTCCCAAATGACATCTGTTGCTCGAAACCAGTCAACCAGTCAACGGGGTCGTCGAACTGGGTGTTCGCAGACATGTCGTTCATCGAGTGCCCAAAGGGCGAGTTTTCCACGTTCATCACCTGCGGTGAGTCGCTGTAATGGAGATTGTTTGGGTTTACTGTCGTGGCTGTCCCACCAAAGAGCATGGTGTCGAAATCGAACTCGTTGAAGGACATCGGGGCCGTCCTGAGAGGGTTAACATAGTCGAGGTTACTAAAGGCTCCTGTCTCCAGCTTAGGGATGCCAGGATGCATAGCTCGTTGACCCATAGCAGCGGACATGCCACCATAGAGAGGATCCATGGCGTGGACTGGAAAGCCAGCGAGGCTGGGGTGTCTACTATGACCATGAACAACGGCCCCACGAGCCACGGAAGAATTGGGAGAGGCATTGGCCATATTGAGAGAAATTGCGTCGATATGCCCAAGGGTGTTGGCTCGGGGTCGCATGGTGTTTGAGGCACTTGAAGCCGGAGCGGCAGCGGCAGCTGCGTTGGCTCCAGCGACGCTGTTCTTTCGGGCACGACTCTGACCAGGAGCGACACCAGTTGTGGACTCACGACGATTACGAGGACGGGACGACGGGGTCGAAGTCTGGTGCAGCTTTTGCTGGTGACGCAGCAGAAGGTCACGGCGGGCAAAGCATCTTTGGCACTCGGGACACTGAAAGGGTTTCTCCTTAGTGTGGGAGCGTTCGTGTCGCTTGAGATGTTCCAATCGGGCGAACGAACGCTGGCAAGTGGTGCAGACGTGAGGACGTGGCTTGTCCGTCTTTGCGGGAGGGAAATTATTAGCAGGCGCTTTTGTGTTGACTGTGATAGTAGATGCTACGAGTGTTAGCATGTATAAATCGAAGTATTGTATCCAAGGTCCTATTGCGGCAACGGTGCGGGTCGAGTCGAGCTCAGAAACACGAGGGGCAATGCCGGCGAAGGCGGGATAGCTCACCAGTATCGTCAGTGGTGGAGGGCGCGGCGGTGCCTGTGGCGGCGGTGGTTGTCGGTGCGGGAGCGGTCATGGCGAGATTGGGACGCGAGACTCTAATGCCAGAGTCGTTTATCACCATGGCAGGTCGGATCGGTCAGGTTTGCATTCGCGAGGGTCGAAAGACGAAGATTTTGGACCTGTCGTACTCGCAGAAGCAGAAGGTGTTTCGTCGCGGGGCACAAGATTGGGCGAGAATTGAGTGCGATAGGATGGATGGCGGGGAGGTTTCGGTGGGCGGCGGGCGCGGTTCGTCACTCTTTGGTGGGGGGAGGGGAGATAAGTAAGGTAGATAAATATAGAGGGAGAGGGAGAGGGATAGATGTTTAGATTGAATGAAATGAGCGTTCTATAAACGATGAGGGCATATTCTTCTGTTTGTATAGAGAGAAGAAAAAATGAAGCAATTCAGATGGTCGTTTAGAACATACAGGCGAAGCAGCAACTGCTTGAGGAAAGTGAAAGAGAAAGAGAGTTGGAGGCACTGGCGGCAAGTGCAGTGGAAGAAGGAAGGTTGGCGCCGAAAAGGGCCCAGGCAAGGATACCTGAACCTGACGACGCAGGAGCAGCCCAGAGCAGGAGCACGGTGTTGGTGACACTGTGCACGCTCTTGTTGAATCAGAATTGGCAAGGGACCTTGGACCTTTGGACCTTCCCTGTTCTTCTGATCCTGGGGGTGTGGCTCCAGTTGCGTTGCGTTGCGTTTGCGTTGCCGTTATGGAGCGCTAAGGTAGGCTAGACTAGGTTCCCTGGGGCGCATCAAGTTCCCGTAGTTCGCTCGGAGTAAAAAGAAGAGAGACGAGACAGTCAGTCAGATTTGCAGATTGGATTGTATCCAAGAGTGTGAAAGATTTCAGGGAGGAGAGAGCAAAAGCAAATGGTATGTTGATCACGGAAATTTGGTTCTAAATAAACGGCTGCTCCAACCAACTCTTTCTCAAGTGGACGTGTCATGAAACCCGAATTTCACATCAGCGTATCTCGGCTGAGGCTGTTCAGAAGCTCTTCTGTCCACCTCATCATCCTCCTTTCAACTCAACCAATTGCTCGGAAGTTATAACTCGGATTCACGCCCGAAAGGCTGTCGCCAGTCGCCTCAACTGCGTCATTCAAAGACCTAGGTTCGGGATGTGTCGACCATTCTCGAATGTGTTTACTTGCGCCAGTTGAGGCTCATAGATGCTCCAATCGTGGATGGGTGGATACCTACGTGTACGACGTTAGTCGTCCTTCTTTTACCCTTCGTGCGTCTGCCTCGTGATGGTGGGATGGCTTTGATTTCACGCCTTATACGTGGTTGGCCTTGTTCGATAGGAAGCTTCCCCATTGACTTTATGGCCGCCTCTCAGACTGTATGCTCAAGAATCTGGTGACGAAAGGCACAGCAGCAACTCTATCCAGTGTATATTTGTTACATCACGCCGCAAATGTGCTGTGAGTATGTACTTCCCGAGGCACGGCTAGTAATGGAAGACTGAGCAAGCCGGTCGGTCAATTGACTGAGCGGTCCGGCTTGCCAGGGTACCAGATCTTCCAGTGTTAATTACTTTCAGGTTCTACTCTTCAACTACTTCACTCTTGAGAACTTACTTGTCTTGGAGTCATAACTCTTCCTGACATAGAGCTCAGGAACCCTCACATTGCAAAGCATGATAGGTACCCGAACTGCGCTGCCCATCGCCTTGCCACGGCATTTGGGACTCTGCGCCAGTATTCAAGGTACGTCTGCAAACTACACTACCTGACTACCTACAGTACATGCAACGAGGGAGTTGATGGCTGCGCCAGGGCTGAGAGTTCAACTGACCGAGTATGCACTGTGCGTCCCCGGGCTGTATGGGACTGCATACGCATATTGGAGTTTGGAGTCGGGTGTACTCGAAATAGCTACTGGGGTGTGATGAATGACGACTATATTGCTGCATCCCGACTGCAGAACAGCCAGCGCCTGCATGTAACGTTCGAATTCAATTCATGCGCTGAATTGAAAGGGACTCGGGGGGAAAAGAAGGAACCGAAAGGACCCTTGAATGTTGTCCAGGGCTGTTTTTGAGGTCTGAGATACGAGTGGCCACGGCTTTTTAGATCCATCGGTAGCTCGCTTTGACACTGGAGCCGTCTCTACTAGCGTCATTGGCACGGCCTAACTTTGGTTCGAAACCTCCAAAAAAGATAATTATTATTTATCGAGGACCGTTTCCGGTCGATGCTTGCTTGTTCGTCTGTTTGTTATCTCTACCAACCTCGTCCTCTCATAGTAACTATTGTTCGTATCCTGGCGCTTAATCTTGCTGGAACATGACGATGAGCCAGGTCTAGAAACACCAGCGTAGGATTGGTCCAGCAGCTCCTAGTCGCTGTCTGTTCTGCAGAGCTCCCAATTGGGGAATCTCGTTGTGTCTACAAGTCACGCCCAGAGGCAACAACATCATTCAGATATGGAGCTTCTGCTGGTGGTGTTATTATTATTATTATGTATTTATTTCGCCCGATATGATGATGGCGAGATAAATGACGTTCGACTAATCGCCTGTTCCACTTCTATGATGTTAAGCGCCCGCTCTTGTTGTGTTGTTTGTTTGTTTGTTGAGATCCTGACTGATTGATTTCGTCCTTGTCTGCGGCTTTTATTAACCCGAAACTCCAGTACCTAGAGCAACTCACGTCTAGGGATGATGGCATGGCGCCTTTGAGAGAACGCCTCCGGTGACGCTTGTCAGAGATAGTCTGTTCTTACACGCGATGGAATGATCTCTCAGAGGCTGGCTCTGCTTGTTCGACTGACTGACTCTTGGCTGCTTGGAGCCATAACGTGTTGGGCGAGTAAGGAGATTATGACCCAATCCTGCAGCGAGACTCTCTATTTGATACGACTTCTTGTTTTACGTTTTATAATTGTCGTCGGCAATAAGTCCGGAAGTGAATCACAACCTCCGCTAGGTTGATACGTTAGCAAGCATGAGCATCAAATTGGAAGTTATTCGGTCGTAATCAATCGATCAATTGCCTCTATTCTCAAGCTCCCAGCTGATTGATTGCCCAAACCTACCTAAGTCGTCGTACCGGGGCCTGGGCGGGTCCACCCCAATCAAATCGCCTGTGGCTCTTAGCGTCGATAGGGTCCTGGGTCTGTCTTCACTGTAGGGTCTGGGTATCTGCTACTGTGCGAGAGAGTATATCGCTCACGGCTCGGCCAACGACTAAGTAGACGAGTGTGAGTGAGACTGTTCTGTTGGTTTGACTCGACTTGACCTGACCTGACTTTATTAGGATGCGTTCTCAGAGCGAAATGAGAAGCACAATATGAGTATCCGCATCTCGAGGTCATGTGTTCTGCCACAAGAAAATGTGCCGTTGTCAGAGCCAATTGTAAGCCCAACGTGCGTTTCACGTACATACGTAGCTCGAGGTGAAGTGAGGTGTGTCTGCGGCGGCCAAGCCCTAGACTCTCTCTGCCTATCAGACAACAATAGCAAGACCCTCAATGATGATTGTCGCTTCTACGGAACTTTCTTTTTTTTTCCTGGTGGAAACCAAGTGTCATTTGGCATTTGACTGATCGACCTGTTCAGCCTCATCAGTGTTCTTCGTTCCGTCCAGAACATTTGCCACTCTGGCCCTAGAACTTCTAGAGAATTGCCTTGTCTTGTCGTGTCCTGTACGACTTGTGGTTTGGTCGTACAGAGGAGCAATTACCACCGAGAGGACGTTGTCGTGATCCACGAGCCCACTGTCTAGTCTGTTTCAAAAAAGACCATGACCGCAATGCAATTCTCCCATCGCGGCAGAGCGTCCCTTACATTGGACAATCCAATTATTAGTAATACCTCGAGTTGTTCGAGACCTGATAAAGGCAGTCAGAGTCAGAATCAATCTTCAAAAGGGCCGTGCGCAGACCCTTGACCCTTACTGTCTCTGGTAGATACCTCGTTAGGGCATGGGGCCGCACGTTGTTGTGTCACACATGCAGTCCAAGGTCCAAGGTCCAAGGCCCGTGGATAAGGTATCTTCTCTCAGTGCTGGATATTACCAGCAAATCATCGAGAGGGATGCCACACTCAACTGTTGGCCTGCCTGGCCCTGAGTGAGTTGAGTTGTTCTCTCCCACAAACTGCCGGGGATGGTCTCATCCGATGAGACGTCAAGAAAATGGGCCACACCAGACCAGAACGAGATGCCTCGATGCTTGCTACGCCCCGATCCACCTGCACGCAAGCCAAAGGGACCAGGTCTTGGGTTCTGCATCAGACAAGCTCCAGCGAATCCAATCACTGCGTTTGTCCAGGGGTTTTGCTGTACTGTAGCTAGGGTCACTGCCAACCTTCCACCCAGCACAGCTTGCAAGATCCATCCTATCCTGGGGGTGATGAGGCTACCTTACCAGACTCGACTGTACCGTACGTATCTGTGCTACGTACTGCCTGTTCTAGTGGTGAAGCGAGTAGCGGATACAGTGATAGGTAGACTGGCACTGCCGTCGACGGACCCTCGAGCGGTGCCAAACTATCCGAATCTTGTCTCGCAGCCCGAAACGGCGAATAATTCTCGCTCACCGCCAGATTGGATTGACAGCTTGAGTTCGGTGAAATGATGAGCGTCCACCCATCAAACGCCCGCCGCGGCAGAGAGACAAGCCATGCCCTGAGACGGGCTGCTAGCATCTATCGTTAGACAGGCTCTGGGTCTTGTTCTGGCGCAGAAGCACGAATGGGGTTTCAATTGCAGAGAGCCCTTGATCCCTGTCCAACACACCACGAGCCATGCCGCTACTGCAGTCACAGGACCATCTTGCCACGCCGAACACAAGGAATGTGTGGCCTCCCATGCTCAACGGTATCGTTACCACACGGCTCTCAACTCGCGCCAGATTCGAATGCTTCACTCCAATTGATCAGCTAGTTCACCGAGGATCCAGGAACACGACCATTTTGGACGCCTGCGAGTTTCTCTGCATTAGCCACGGACGTCGGGCTCATGTATGTCCGCGGTGATCTTCTAGATAAGCACCAACATCGCTGACCAGACACCTTGTCCCTGCTTGTGTACAGTAACGTGAGCACAGTAGCAAAAGGGAACATTTTCAAGTCATGCAGTTCATAACTTCTCAGCCTCTTAAGTCGACCAACTTTCGGTGGATATGCTTGATTCAAGCATGTCTCTAAAACATCCAATTTCTTCTCTTCACATGTTGGCTGGTTTGGATTAGCACTTCGCAATCACGAGGTTATCAGCTTGGCGGGTTGCGCCATAAGCACTTGAGGTGTCAACGGCTGGCGGTTAGGTTGACTCTGAGGCTCTTTCACATTGAGTGAGATGAGATTCTCAGATGAAACGTCATGTCATCGACGCACTCCCAGAGCTTCTCCAACTCGCTATCTCTAGCCTGGTCTGCTTTGACTTGGTCTTTGCTCCGAGCACAGGCTCCCAGAGTGATCCTTGCCCCTGACCCAAGTCTACCCGCTGCACAGCCCCCCGAGATGTGCCAAGCATTACGGTGGGACTTGAGTGATCCTAAATCCCCAGGCTGCACGAATGCAGAATGCAGAATCCAGCATCAGATATGTGGTGCTGGTGCCTTGGACTCGAGTCCACTGCTGAGTCTCTGTCCAAGGTCCCACATCTGCTGCTACAGAGCCTTTATTGACGATGCAACTGCTCTTCTTTAATGTCTCGAGAGTTTCTTCCCGTCGACGCGGCGTCCCAGCTAGCATCTTGGAGTGAAATCGGGCTAATCGGAAGAAATGTCAATGCATTACAGATGCAGATATGGTCCACTATCGAGCCAAGAACGTACAGTAACTACTTGGCAAATGAGAGCTGGATGCTGCAAATTGCAACCCTCTACAGCATGGGAACCAACACGTATGTCAAGAGCTATCGAGGATCTGGCATCAGCAACGCAGCATTGAACCAGTGAGGGATGATACCCCATTGCTAGGCTTGGAGTACTTAGTCGCAGCAGCTCAGTCTCCCTCTCCAAAGTGTCTCCAATCCATGATGGTCGGGGACTTTTTCTTGATTGAAACAGGATTTAGAATCTGAATCAGCCCTAACGATTTGGAGAAGGGACTGGGCACGCAGTGGTTCCCTTTCTCTTGTCGTCACCATACAGCATAAACGAGCCAGACACAAACAGACCCAGACCACACAAGACAGGCCTGGATCGAGGAATCCTACAACCCCAGAATCCTAACTCCAGAAAGAGGCATATCTCCATTCGATCCAAGGGTTAATGAGGTCAGGTGCAGCCGTGGCCCACAGCTAGAGGCTCCTGCAACCCATTCGGGGTTGGGATTGGGTGCTTGTCATTTCGAGGTCTCGAGTCCAAATGAGCGATGTCGGTGGTTTAAGGAACAAGACTGGGCCTAATTGAATCACCATGACGCTATTCCAAAGTGCCAAATAGCCAAGGAATGCGGCTACGGTGACGACTGAGCCGTGTTCTGACGCTTTGTGTCGAGATTCATATCATCCCTTTGAAAGACAAGAGACAATTTCATCATCCTGCTTCAGAGATCGAATCGAAAAATTTGACAACGAAAAAGGTCTGCCACACCACGCGCTTATGCGTGTGAGACCAGCTTCTGGGATTGACCAACGAAGCCTCGGGCTACCCAATATTAGGCACATTGACCAATTCTTCCACGTTTTTAACCTCCCTTCAACGCCCTGAGTCTTGGTCTAGCTCCAAGTTCCAACCTAACCCCTGCACGCCACTTTGTTCAACTTTTTCCGTACTCGCCAGTCGGACAATTGAGCCATTAGAACCAAGACATCCCCTATTGGACCAAGTCATCTGAGATTTCAGCTCTGCAATTTCGCACAGTACTCACTGGCGGACTCTTCCCCCAGTCACCGTGCTCTCTAGTTACCCCAAATTCTGTTAGCGGAGCCAAGCCCGGATCCCCGCCCAGGCTCTCTCCGTTGATACATACGTATTTGATGGTTGGACGGATGGATCATGGAGAAGGAGAAGAATCTGGGGCCGGCCCCCGGACGTTGCGTTAGTTGGCAAGGCCCCTTGTAGTTGACGGCGCACACACCATCTTCCAGCATCCCATCCCTGACTTCCCCAGATTTTGCTGTTTGCGGCGGCGTCAGGCATGACAAGAGCTGGAAATGAAATGAGATTACGGATAGATGAGATGAGGAACCCGAGATCAAATGGCTGATCTTGCAACAAAGTGAAGCTAACAAGCAGCACTTCTCTCGGCGCTCACCAACGCCCGCCTTGACGCGTCCTCGGATGCTGCGGTACTATCGAGGCTGTCACGTCCTTTGCCTGTCCCTGGAAGAGCGACTAAGATTCGAGGCCACGAACCATAAGCTCTAAAGGTTACGCATGCAACCTCTTCATTGGCGACTAGACCTGAAGTCTCGGTGCTGCGAGGGTCCCGGTCGGATCACCAACTAATTGGAGTGCGTGCTACTCTACTACTGTACTGTACGTTGGCTCTCGTGCAAGTTAAGTTAGTTAGCAGCCATTAATCAGAGCTGACGGATAATCCCATCTGCTTGTTATTGCCGTAATTGAGGCTCAGGAGGTCCCCGGAGCCACACTGAGCTAGCCTCGTAGCTAATCGAAAAGCAGAACAACTTGCGTTGTAAGAAGGCGCCTCGTTGGCGATCTGAGGATACCGGTGGATACCGATTGCCCCGTACTTGTCCGAAGAATATAGGCGAAGCTTTGATGTCAAGATTCTAGAGATCCAGAAGCTGACTTGATTCTTCCTTGTGGCGAGGAATGCCTTGAACTGGTTTAGAGAAGGTCACAGACAGTGTCTGCGCTAAACACTCAAACCAACGAGTGCCATGGAGTCGGTAAGCTAATAACATTTCGATGGTAATAGTGCCTGTTGAAGAGCAGAGCTAACGACCGAGTCGCAAAGATTGTCAGATTGGATGGAGCGAGGCATAGTCTGATTCAGTTTAGCTGCATCATGGGAGTCCCCCCAAGTCATGGAATCGAAGCACCATTCAAGAACTTGTTTGGAGCTGTACATCCGTCCGTACAAGGACCTCGGGAAGACGCAGGGGCTGCCACACACATGAGATATTTTGAGTTTGCCCACGAACGGCGGGCCTGTGGCGTTTTCCTGACCAGGAAGTTGAATGGTGATCCAATTCAAGTCCCTGTGAGTTATTTTTACAGACTCGATGACCCTGCAGTCCAAGGGGTATCTTGACCTTTGCGCCGCGGTCGATATCTATCTGTGAGAGAAGTCAAGATCCCTTTTGGATCTATCGCGAATAGTTTAACCATAGTACGGCTCGTCTGCTAGCTCAGCACAGACAAATTAGCCAAGTCTGGGGTTGGGCCCGCCAGCGGAAAGGTTCCGTAGAGTGGTTAGAATCGGCGGTTGGAGGGTATCGTGGCCGAAGAACCACCTCAGCCAAGTGGCCAAAGGTGTGATCCAATGAATCCTCAGCATCTGGAATTGCATGGCTAATCTTCGGCCCGGAAGACAATCATGCAGCGAGAATCTTATCACATTCGACAATGCAACATACACTAATGTTATGTTTCATCTACCTGCGTACTGTACGTAATGTTACAGCCAGCAAGCAGTATACTAACTTGGCTTGCCCACCGGTATATCCCAGGAAGCGGCTATGCATTCCTCTCTCGTTGAACTGGTCCCACTGCTCGTTCTGCAGGTCATCATCACATCAACTGATTGTTGGCTGTCTGTTCACTTCAGTGGCGATGGTGGCGCTCAGCAGGAAGTTGACTAAGGTAACTAACTACCTAGAAGAACAAGAAAAGCAGTAAGAGAAAACTTGGTTCCAAGCGTGCGAATGCCCAAACTCGGACAAAGTCCTTTGGCTCATAGAGATCTCCGGCCTACGTCGAGATGATCAGCAGGGTCCTGAACAACTCTGAGCGAATCACGTCTTGTTTAATACCTTTTTTTACTACTGTTTCCTTTGGGGGTGGATATCGCTATGTCTTTTTGGGTGGCATAGTGGCATGACGGTTGAACAAACAATTACATTAGCGGTTTATTAGAGGGATCATCTCACAATTGCCGCAGCATCGGTCGGAGCTTTTTCGCTTTTTGCCTTTGGTGCTAGTTTCTTGTTTTAGTTGCTTAAGAATTTCTGTTAACGAGGATCTGCGATGCGACTTGACGTACGTGACGATGTTTGGGGTTGCAATGTCTACGCACGGGAAGAGGACCGGCACTTGTGTCTATTTGCCTCTTGAGAGAGAGCAGCAGGCGTTTATGCTTAGACTGGAGCTCATGTTTCAATGAACTATTCTCAGCCATTCATGAGCTCGTTGGTGGTTACACAGAGACTCGCTGTAGAATTAATCGCTCAATCATGACCGGTCATCGGCCATACACGTTTGAGAACCAGACTCTATTCTTGCTACCGTTTCGATAGCCCACTTTCACGGTGGGATCTAGAACTCGGCTGTGATGAGAAGGGACCACTAGAATCCGCACGAGTGCGTTATTAGTCGACGACTACGCGCAGGAGTGGGACTGGACAAGACAGGAGAGGACAGACAAGGCAACAGAATTAGATTGTATACTCGGTACGGTAAGGTATAATGCGCATGCGATACGATGCGATACTGTACATACGGTACGGTATGGTATGGCACGGTAGATTCAGCCGAACCTCTCTCGGACTAACCATCCGGTGAGTCACACTCTCTATTGCCTATGCCTATTATCGGATGGGAACCTGTCATGCCTTGGATCGGTTGCTGTGATGCTCTTGACCTCCATGGAATCGGCTATGCACGTTAACGACCGCGGATTCTGAGTAGTAATAGCGTGGGGGTTCGAGTAAGCACTGTGATCAATTGACAAGAAGTAGTAGACATGACAGTAATAAATGTTGAGATGAACAGGTCAGGTCGGTCAATCAATAATCGTTTGGTTAAGCGCCAATTGCCGTCCTTCTCAAGCTATATCCAGTAGTTTACGCGGATGGTGGGGGATCGAGAAACGGACACCCCTCCAGTTCGACACCGTCTCGAGTCAATCGAGAGGTATTGCATAACCTATGGCTGTTAAAGACTGACGGTTGAACCTCCACTAAAAGTTTCACATCGTCTACATCTCTATATACTGCTACTGAATAGCTTCAGTTTACATCTCACTCATGGCCAGCAATTGCCCAGCCTTGTCCCTCGTCATCAATCAAGATTAGGGTTAGCTGAGCCATGTGCTGTACAGCTATTGGCGGTAAAAGGCATACGTCATAGGCCTGTTCCAAGGCCAAGATGATGGTAAATCAGGCTGAGAGGGACAAAGAATAGAGTTAAATCTTCTATCATCCTTTGGTTTCTCTGTGATTAGACTTTCTAGAACAACACCTGTGATTCGTATCGTTTACTTTTTTTTGCCTTCGTGTCTAAATAGCTTCAAGGCAGCGGGCTACTTGTTCTTGTGACACCACTTACACGACCCATACCGTACCACCAGCTCACGTCTCACAACCATGAAGAACCTATTATTTCCTCTTACCGCCCTCCTCGTCGGCTCAAGTCTCGCTGCCGATGTCACAATCACAGCTCCAGTATCCATCCCCTCCAATGAGCCTGAATACAAGGAAGGCAAATCCTTCACATCAGCCGTCCTCAACAGCACCAACTTCTATCGCGAGGAACACAACGCGACAGCACTAAAATGGAACAAAACGCTCGAGGAGTTCGCAACAGACTACCTCGATGACAATGATGACTGCGACTTTGAGCACTCTGGTGGGCCCTATGGCGAGAACCTGGCTATAGGTTATCCCAATGTTACCGCGAGCATCGAAGCTTGGGGTGATGAGCGGGATGAGTACAACTTCGACAAGGCCAAGTTCAGTAAGAAGACGGGACACTTCACGCAGCTTGTGTGGAAGGATACCACCACTGTTGGATGCGGAAGAAAGCTTTGCGGCGAGCGAGGCTGGTTTCTCGTTTGTGAGTACTGGCCCAGGGGTAATGTCGAGGGCCAGTTCAAGGAAGAGGTTTCAAAAGAGGAGGGCGGTGCATTTAGTACAAGACCTGGCCTTGGGCTTGCTCTGGCTTTATTTATTGGATACATGCTTGTTGTCGTATAGACATGCCATGTTGAATTTCTAGCGCTGGATTGGCGTATGAGATCTCTGATGAATGACGGGACTCATGCTGGGCATGAGCTATGTTGGTTACTTTACTACAATTCTCTTATAGAGTTACATAGTTTCTGATATTATATATACCAACTTGTTCTATGCACTTTTGGCTGATTAGCAGTGTCTCGTTCTGTTCATGATGTTCTTTCCATCATCACTCCACAATGAAAATGTGACTTGATGGCGCCAGAATCTTTTAAGATACTTTTTTTCTCGACAACAGATATACTTTTGCTTGATATTTGCTTACAGGTTCGAGGGTCCCTTTTGATTCCTTAAAATAAACCTTCCAACATGACCATATTGGCTTGGGCAGGTAGCTCGTTTACCATAGGTAGAGAATGGAGAGTCATACTGAGCTATCTCATAACTGGCCTGCCTGCCTGTGGATCACATTCATCAATTATAAGTTCTTACAGCTCCTTATATTTATCAAGTTTATTGGTGAAATAAGGTAATACTCGTACTACCGAACGACGATGAGCAGATCGTTGCAGGCAAGGGCATCACAGCATTCCCATTTCTCCTTTTATAATACTTAGCAAGTTTAGTTCGTGGCGATCTCTGTCACAAGTTCTGGTAGTCATCGTATCTGTTAGGAAGATTCTCAACTTCAACGTTGATGGTAATCCTATTCTCACATAGCCTGACTTGTCCGCTCCACCTGTTGCTGAAAACTTCGCATTCGAATTCGTTGTATGTGTAGATCGCCGAGCTTTACTAATACAATCGCTTTTGTAACCAGACGCTGTCATGCCTGATCATATCCCCTGTCTCCCGTTTGTCTTGCCCTATGAATCTCCTTTCCCAGTAAAAAGCGTGATCAATTGTATAAAAGCCTCCAGGAATCGGGCTTTCAATATGAGTGGCTTGAATTTTCCCCGGCAATCCTTTCTGAAGACATTCTTGTGCACACGACCTAAGGCTAGGACTTCCCAGTGCCAAACAGATTTTATGCATGGAGCCATAATGAATGCCCCATGGTAGGAGATAGATGGAGGTATAGGGGCGACCCACGCAAGCTATGCTTGGGTCGAGACATCGTACGGTGCCCTTGCTAACATTTCCTGACACGTACTGAACAAGGCTGGTAGGCGCTGTTCGGCTTTGATGAGCCACGAAGGCTTTTTGTGTTCGTCTTGGTGGTGCTTGCGAAATCTTTGCCAAGATGTTGGGACACAGAGGGTGATGATTTCAGCGTGTAGTTCGCGTGGGAGTCGAAAGAAGGGAGATTGACTCTGTTCATCTCTGGGCTTTGCAAAGTGGAAGTTCATGATTGGCTATTGGATACCAGATAGTGAGTGGCGAAAGTATATAGCGGGATATGAAAGAATGACAGAGATGATGATGAGAATTTCGGTATCGAATGTGTTGTTGTTGGTTTGTAGGTTTGGCTTGGGGCTAGCAGAGACCGGATACTTACACGTCGACACTGTGGCATCGCTCTTACTCCCCTCACACTCAATTCGCCTACATTACAATCTTCAAGGGGTGCAAGCTGAATTCTGGCAGGTGTTGTAGACCAGAATAGCACGTCATTGCCTACTTAACCTAAGTGACCGACTTCTTTCTGTAACGGGCTTGCCTCCCTCTCTCCATCCATGGATGGTATATTCCTAAGTCAAGTGTCAGGTAAATTACCTGTAGCTGGTACCCATTTCATCTTTCCAATGGCCACTAGATAACTATTTCCAGTTGTTTCTTGTGAAATAATACTTCAGTCGTTTATCCCTTACAGAGTACTCAAGATCAAACTCTCTGTGTATGTCGCGCTCAATTGCAAGTTCTTTTATCTCGCAGAGGTGATATTCATATACATAACTGGATGTAATCTTTAGGAGTTTTCAGTTAAATTGTTACCCAGTATCTCTTGCAGTCTGCTCCCGCTCCTTTGGCCTTCGTGATGTGTGTTTTGTGATTTCAGTAAGAAGCAATACAAAAAGAGCGTGAGTAGAGGATGAATCCCTGCCTATTCAGGCCAACAAAAACACAAACTAGAAATATAAGTTTTAGTATTCTCAAAACATATAGTATAATAGTAATCTGCAGGGAAATAAATGATCCATTATACTCAGTAGACTCGTGGCATGGTCAGACTGCGAAATCTCCAATATGTTGGCCTACCCGGGAGTTTCAGTGATATCACGGATAAACATTACCCCACATCCGCCGAGATTTTGGGTTGGTGTTTAGAGCTTCCACTTTGATCTTGCGACAGCAGAATCGCGGTGATCAAACAATCGAGCCTCTCTACCTCCCATTCCGATCTCGATCCTCGGCGCAAGAGCACCCTTAACCAGTTTCTTGACACTTTGCGCTACTCCTCATAAAATGACTGGTCGTGGTGGTGGCGGTGGTCGCCGTCTTATGCTGCCTCCCATGTAAGCCTCGAGCTCCCCTCTGCGACGCGATCGCATGGTTCCTGGATGTTTGAAGCATTGTTCTAACTGGCCTATAGCAAGTATATCTTCGAGCTTCTCCGAGAAGTAAGTCTTTTCTCTACGCGCGCTTCCGATCGCTTTTACGCTTGACCGCTGGGCGGACCTTGAAAACACAAATTGCACCGATTCTACGCTCGACGACGTCGATATTGCAAAAGCCAGACTCCTTTATGTTTCTTACGTGGCGGTTGTTACTTTGTTTTGTCTTGGGACTTCTGTGGTAGAATCGGGTTGGCTGTCGGGCGCGGCAGTCTCGAACCCTCGTGGACAGACTCAAGACAACAATAGCACCCCATTTCCTCACCAGGAACCGAGGATCGGGATAATTTCTGTTTCGAGGTCCGCGACGGCGAGCTGAAAGAGGTCGGAAAGATCTTTGGACTTTGCTAATAATCGCAGCACGCCACAGTCAGCATCTGGCTGTACGAGCAGCTCTCCATCCGTATTGAGGGCAAGATTCGAGTCAGTACATGTCAAATCATGCTAGAGAATGACTACTGACTATCAATAGGGATTCGACGAGTTCATGAACCTAGTCATCGACGAAGCTGTGGAGGTCAAGCAGGTCACCAAGACTAACGAGAAGGAGACCAGGAGACCTCTTGGTACGTCCCTTAAATCTGCCAATTATGAAGCCAACTAACACCACCCAGGTCAAATCATGTTGAAGGGAGACAACGTCTCATTAATCCAAAACATCTCGAAATGAACAGCCTTGTAATGGAACCTAGACTTGGAGTCGATGGAAACAAGAACGAATACCCAAACCCGCCTGGCCGAATTGATGGCCAACGAGGCACTTTCTAGTCATGGCACTCAGTATCTCTTGAGTATGTCACTGCAAATGGGTTGAATGGCGCGGAGAAAGAAGACATGGCCTGACCATAGAATTGTGTGTCTTGCAAAAAAAGACAACTTGTGGACCAATAAACATTATACGCGTTTCATCCTTTCTTCGTGCTAAATCTGGTGCTTTGCAAGGTACTCAAACCTCTTGAACGATGCCAACGATATCTTGGATTCCAGGATGGAATGGTTTTGGATATCATTTGGTGAACGATGCTAACTGTGCACAAGTTGACTCTACCTTCTTCATGCCATATTTTCCTCTTAGATCCATAGGTATGGAAGCCTGGCGGAGATGGTTATGATACAAGATCGATATGTCCACATTCAAAAGGATCCAACAGTGCTTCAGCTTGGATCTATGTGAGCTGGTAAGAGCAGACCATGTGACAATAGTATGCTGCTTCGGGGGGGTTTTACATTGGGATTGTTCATTAGACCTGACAAATTCCTCGCAATTTCATCTGTGCTAATAAGGGATCTCAAATCACATGTGCGTTGATTATTGTAATGCCCTGAGGACTGCGAAAGGTGACTGCTTATCCATCATAACACCTCAAACGCGATATATGTCTCCATCACCAACCCTGTTTCATTACAATCCCCCACTGGCAATTTCCAAACTCGTCCTTCCCTTGTCCCCCACGGCACGAAGAAGGTGTTGGTTGTCTCTTTGACACTCTCACCCCATGCAAACATGGATCAGTTATCACACTGTTGGTTCCAAAAGAAGATGCTGGTGTTAGAGAGTCATGCAACAGTCCTACGGTATCAGCCGTCATCCTTGCTTGGGGAGGGGTAATTTGCGCAGCTTCAGCTTCCCCGCCGTTGTCGCATGATGCGAAGCCAATAGGATGTCGGCTCTTGTGTAAGTGTCAGTTGCGGCTGCATAACAGTTTCGTAAAGTGTGACCAACTGCATATAGCGAGGCTTGGGAGCTGGCACACTACATGTCAAAGGCTGTGGCCTCGGACCTCAATGGAAGGATTCTGGGTGTTTTCAGTTGACGGAGGCTCAATCGTACTCTGCCTGACCCGGGCCGCCTTTGTTTCATTAACTTATACCTAGAAACAATAGATTCACCGTGTCCATGCAACCGATTGTGGTCTCCGCTTTCTATCAAGACCTACTACCCGGCAATGAACCTCTTAAGCCAACCCAGTGCAGCGTCTCACTGACGAATGTCACCAAAGCTACACTGGCGAGGTTATAGCTCGGCGAAAAACACACCGCACACCGATCGAGAAAGATGGTAACGCTGTTTATTGGACCAGCCATTCAGTTACATTGACCTCGAACTTTGGCAGAGGATGGTAGTCTAGAAGAAGCCGAAGCTCCTCATCGTGATCAGATGAGGCTTGTCTAGACCATATTCTATGCCTCAGTAAGCGCCATGCCCCTCATATCACCTCCAGATCTTGGCCAGGGGAGTCTGGACCCTGGATATCAGATTTATGTGCAACGGCCTCTTGGACATCTTCGCGGCGTCCGCGACAAGCGATCTTTATTGCAACGTGATGCCATGTTCATGTAGGATTGAATTAAATCTCATAAATCAAGAGAAATCTCACTGAGCCCGTTTTATTAGGATACTGTTTTTAAGAGCTATAGAAGAGCTTGCCGAGATGATTGACGTCTGTGGAATTCCTTAACAATATGCACCCCGGATTTTCTTCCCCGCATCTATAGTGGGGAGTGGATCCCAACTTGGGAAGCCCTACTCTGAAAGCAATATTGAATGTATATTGGGTTATGCGGCACATTGTTCATTCATGAATTGTTCTAGGACCAAAGCAAGGACCGTCATATAGTCTTTGAATCGTGTTAAAATGTGCGGTTGTTGCCGTGAGTCAGCCGGGCACCCTTAACTCAGCACGGTTGGGGTATAGGAACAAGTAAAGATAATGAAAGCGCGGTGAACTGGGAAACCGAATTCCTGGAAAGGACAATGCCTTGGAAGCTGGTATTCGATCTCTACGTGTCCAAGCTAATGTGGTCGCCTCGATCAAGTGTATGCTAGTCTCATGATCGTCTGAACTTGGCTTGAGTAGGGCTGACTATGGGCTTGCAGTCGTTCAAGTATTTACGCAAGAATCTGGTTTGGCATTACTCGATCAAGCTTGCCTCAAACTATGGGTGGACATAACCAGTCTTTTGCGCGAAGGGCATGCTGAAAGGCTGATAGGGCTTTCTGCTCGTGGCCCATATTGATGAACATGAAGCTGACTTGTCATGACTCTTGTACATGAGGCATAGGAAAGAAAAGGGCCTGTCCTTTGCCTGATGCTGCACTACATTAGAAGTGCTGAGTTAGTGTGATATTGCACCCCTTGTGTCGTTAGGCTTCAAGACCTCTGACACTGAAGTTGACGTTGGTGAGGCTCTACAGGCCCATCCTTAACAGTGGACCGCCGCGCTAACTTGACCACTATAGCGGAATTTCGCGGTTGAAGCACCACAACTTGAACAAGGCCCAGCACTGTCGTCCAAGATCTGTGATGACCTAAGGCCTGGGCTACACGATAGGCGAGCGGGCGTGGAGACTCTGGCAACCTCGAAAGAGAAGTCGGGGAACCGGTGTGTGGAGCGTAGACTCCGGACTCTTTGTTTGGGAGCCTAGAGGGGTTATGGATGCATCATGTTGCAGCAAATGTTTTAGTGATGGCAAGCAGGAGGAGGACGAGAGTTCCATTTTTCGCTGGGATCGAAGAAAAAGTTGATCCCTGTTTGGTTGGGGCTTATCGAATGTTTAGGTCATACCAGGGGTTGCTAAAAGACTTGAACGATTGGCTGTTGAGGCGCACGCGACATGCAAAAGCGAATCCCCTTGCGGATGGAGTCTAGAGGTTGGTTGTTGCTTTTTGTGGTTTTGCTTTTTCTCTGTGACAACCTGGTAAAATATCTTTAACTCTGTCGTTGGTCCGGGGTAGAGAACAAAGGGTCCTGATGGACAATTCACCGAATTGACGATATTGGCATGGGGTTCAACTCCCAAGCTTCCCCTATCCCGATCGATCTTGATGTGATGAGCTAACACTTGTTTCGCCATTTGCCATCATACATAAAGCTCAAGCACAGTCTCGGCTCCCACCCCTTTCTCTTTAGCTGAATCCTGTGGGACCAGATGGGCTTGGCTACTGGGCCAAAGAGCAGCAACTAGATCCCAAAGAGGAATAAACCAGCTTCATGGGTTGGAAGATCCCCCAAGGCGGAGTTATCCTTCCAGCCGTTTCTGGTTGTGTTCGAGCGTTGAGCACTCAAGAGTGAGGACGGATCCTATTCCGAAGGTCCCGGGAGACTGAACTTTTGGTTGGTACATAGTTAAGGGCTACCACTCGGCGCCGAGGTGAGTGCTGCGTCCCAGAAAACCGGAATAGTTGCAGGGCGAGACAGGGTTTATTTGGTCTCGAGTCAAAGGCTACGAGTCAGCGAAAAACAGATTTGTAGCCACGACGTATTCTGATATATGCTTGGCGTGTTGGAATGATTTTCCCCAGGAAGGCTTGGATCCATAAGACTTCCTTGAAGAAATGAGCGACTGTTGCTTGCTGCAGGTGCCGTGTCATTTTCGCATCCGAGGGTGATCCCAGGTTGAATGGCCGTTCTCAACGATCTAGAGCTTAAATGGCTTAGTCTGGTGCGGGGAGAGTGAAACCTCGTTCGGAAAAGCGGGGTCCGACCACTGTCCTTAACACTTCAGGGCCTGTCCAGGGACAAGATGTGCTACCGGGTCAGCACTCTAGTGGCTCCAGAGGTGTTGACGGCCCGCCGTAAAGCACATTCCACTGAAAATGCGCATTCCTTGGATTGGTCCTGTCGGGTTCCGGTCTACTGCCCGGCCTGACCTTGACTCCGCCGATGACTGGGCTGGACTGGACTTCAGTGCTAAGCAGCCCCGTCCCATCCCAACCAGCCCAGTCCAGCACGCCCCAAGCATCAGCACAAGCATCAGCATCAGCGCGGGGCTTCGCGGCAAATCTCATTCATCAGGGGCAGGTAGGTCCATTTTTGGGCCCATTCCCCAAGCTTCTTTCCACCTCAGTCTCATCTCAATCTCATATCCTCCCACTAACATTCATCTTGCAGCAAACATTCTTCATTTTGGTTTAATCTTTTGCTATATCCAATAAGTTATTCGCCTATTTCACGGTATACTCGTCGCTATACCTTCGTCGCGACAGTGACTGTAAACCTCCGATCCTTCGGAGCCGGGCCCCCGCGGCCACTCATCGCATTTTAACTCCCCTTCACTCACAATGAGACGCCAGAACCGTTCGTGCGACCAGTGTCGCAAAGCCAAGCGGGCTTGCGATGCGCCTTCGCTATGGGATATTCAGAGAAACTCAGAGAGGCTTCGGAACGGTGGTGACAGTACCAGCGGTACCTCTCTTGCTGAGGAGCATCTTGGTGAGTTGGTTTGCTCTCCCCAATCCTCCCGTCCTCCTCCCCCTCCCGCGCCTTTTTCCCGACTTCGACGACGCTAACCGAGGGGCCAATGAAACCACAGATGAGATTGATTCTAGAGCTCTACGATGTTCATACTGCCTTCGTACTCGCAAACAATGCACTTTTCACTGGGTTCGCGCTCAACTACAGACTGGCCCTGCTGCCACAAGCTCAAGTATCAACAACGAAGTACCTGCTCAGAATGGCGCACCTCGCCGCGTCCCCGATCAGTCGCGCACAAAGGCGAAGCGTCAACGTCCGCGCCCTCAGCAGCAGCAACCAGGGCCTTCGCCGACTCAAGCCCCTCTACCAACGAATCAAACGCTTGATGTGAATGCAACTGCCTTGCTGGATATGTTGCAGGCACCTCCCACAGCACACGACTTGTCATGTTGGGGGCCAATGGATACAACTGGGTTCGCCAACTTCTCTGCTTTTCCTCACACAACTTTCGATACCATGCCTGTGAATGGCGTCTTCGATCCGACTGCGTTCGATGCTGGCCTTCATAACAGTGTCCTGCAGAGTCTCGAACCTCATTCGACCCCAGCACACCCACATCCCATGGATCTTACACCTTCCACAGATCTTTCCGGCCAAGGATTGCATTCACGACATCAAACTGCGGAGGAAGAAAACGGTGATAATGGGTGGCCTCTCTTCCAAACTCATTCGGTTGGCAGCGATGTCCCGTTCCAGCCCTCACCCTCTGGTTCCAACTCATACGAAAGCGACATCTCTTCTCGGTCTCTTAGTGTGCGCCACTACCCAGAAAGTATAGCAAGAAGCTATAGCACCTCCATTTCGCCATTCTCAGTGACACACAATATGATGACCAAGACCAACAACAACCTGATCTCGGACAACCTGATGAGGATATACCATGATGTTTTGGAGCACGCCCTGTCTTGCTGGCTGTCAGAGGAGACATGTCCTTATAAGCCCAATACCATCACTCGGCCTTCTAACAACGGTGTGAGTTGGCTGGCATCTCATTTTGAGGGTCTCAGCGTTGGCCAGCCAAAACAGCAAGACAATAGAATTTACCGGCGTGTTATTCAGCTCGACAAGCAAGCACAAAATACGAAACTGATCCGACTCAGTAAGTCGGAAGACCGAGCTGCTTCGAAAGCTCTGCATCTGGCTATCATGGCATTCGCTACTCAATGGGCACAAGGCAGCCAGCGTGAGCGAGACAGGTTCCCACAAAACTTGACGCAAATGGACAGCATGAGATCGGAGTTTGACGATATTAACGAGGACTTCGACCGCACACTTCAGAGGACTTTTTGGGCTCAGGCCAAGCGGGCATTGCAGGATTGCTCAGATATGGAATGTTTCCGTGTGGTTTGTGCTGACTTGATCATGGGACTAGCACAGAAGCCGAGAGATGAGGAGGATAACAACAACGATATGCCGTTTGGTATGGGCAACTTTAGCGATAGTCCCATCGCTTCGGGTGAGGGATCGATTGCATCTCAGCTCAGCGAAATTATTGCCGCAGAGGGACCGCCAGTATTTATGGAGCGAGCAGCAAGAAAGATGCATGCTCTCAAGTTTCAGTACGAAGCTCGCGAGACAGGCGTGTTGGATGCTTCTGGAAGTTCTCTGGGATTGGAGAAGGCTACATCTGCAGAGTCTCTAAGTGAGGAGGACAAGGGTACTATTGGTCTTGTCTACTGGATGACAGTCATGTTCGACACTGTATCTTCGTCCATGAACGGCCGGCCTGTGGTTGTTTCAGATGAGGAGTGTCACCATGACCCGACTTATCCAGACCATCCAGAACACGAATCCTACAATATTGAGTATCGACCGCAGGACGCCAGATGGTGGGCAGAGTTGTTCGTCCGCGAAAACCAGGAGGGCGTTCTTCGTTGGCCCTGTTCGTACGATGCTGCGTCCAAGGGTGTTGTCACCGCAGCTCCCATTAAGGTCATTCTCTTCCGACATGTCTCGTACCTCCAGAACACGGTTAGAAGTCGATACCGAGGCGAACCTGTCGAGAAGGTCATTTCGAATGCCATGGCTGTGTACAAGCATTGGAACGTGAGCTACGGTGCCTTCTTCAGAGATCTGGTCGAGCAGTACGATAGTGTCCCGACACTCATTCAGAGCTGGTTTGTGTGTGTGGTGGCTCATTTCCATTGTGCTGCTCTCCTACTCGCGGATCTGATTGAGCTTGTGGATGAAAACAAGTTGGGTCTGGATTACTCGACTCAGGTGCGACAGGCAGCCAACGTAGTTGTTTCACTACGAAGAGACAGTGCAGCTATTTTGTCGGATCTCGCACGAGTTTCGACACGCCCTCGAGCCGGTGATGTTCCTGGCACGGGTATCTCGGACCTACATTTCGCAGTTGTCGAGGGCTCTATCTTGACAGAGCCTTGGACCATGATCCTCATCAGGGCATTCACCAAGGCGGCCATTCTCCTCCTCACTGAAGTCGAGGAGAATGTGCGACATGAACACGCACCCCTCGAGACCCCTGGCGTCATGAACCTGGTCCGCCGATGCGAGGACTGCACCAAGGCGCTTTGGTGCCTTGGCAAGAAGTCGGATATGGCTCGCAATATTGCTAGCATCCTGTCTTCAGCACTGGGACCTTACATGATCCCAACAACGATGTCACATATGCCCATTTCATCTGTCGAACCGGTTATGGTGTAACGCCTGGCAGATGTATCTTTTTGTGTACTAATTTGACAAGCGTTTAATGGATCTGGATATTGGGAGAGAATCAGTATAATCAGCGAAACGACGAACGAAGTCCATACTGTATATGTATTTATGGGAAAACATAGGAGCGAAACAGTCATTATCGTTGACGAGGCGTTTATGTAGGGAGGTTCAGTCTAGTCTGTGCCTGTATGTCATCAATGTCAAATTGTTCGAAGCATTACACACGGTGGTCTTATGATTCTATTTAAATACTACGATCGTAATTGTCTATTCGCGGTCACTATCCTTTGGGTGCTCCGAAAAGCAGATACAACTGATCACGTTGTTCTCGTGAAAGTGAACCAATAAGTGTGTGCTGTACCAAGGTCAGGCCTCGATAAACGACCCTTTTATTTTACACGGGCAATAAGATGATGGAAACATGAGGTTGTAATAAGCTCAGACATCTTGCATACTGTTTCAGCCTTGCCTTGATTAACATCACCTGAGGCCCAAGATGCAATGTAACGACGTTCGTGGGACCCAGTAACGCAGTATGTTTCCCGATATGGAATATCATCAGACGAGTTAATCTTCCTATTGGCTGGGCTGGCTCGCCTTGCCTGACCACACATCTCAACTCTGGAGAGACACGAAGACTCCGAGAGCACTGTATGCCCTTGTTGGTCAACAAACAAGACTAGAACTCATAAGTTACTCTAAACAATAGAGTTCCTTTTTCAATATCGCTGAGGCATGCGACTTGATGAAGGGTGATGTATTCTGTTAAGGAATAGTGCAAACACCGCCATTATTACCTATAGATCAGCCAGTACCTTAATTATAGTGACTCCTATGCTTGACTGAACTGAGCCCCAAAGTGAAATAAGAGTGCATTTTATTTGAGATCGCTGAGATGTCTATATGTACTTGTACTCTCAAAGTACCAAAGGCAATTTGTGACCTTACTGGACTTCCAGCTAGTCCTATCTCCCTGATGCCTCAAGGTCGAGAAAAGGTACGAGAGCCTCAGAATCTGGCCAGTATAGTGTTTGGATATTCACAGACGCATCTGTCAATATCAATTGACACACTCATATCTATTCCAGCTTTCCAGGCAGTCGTGGGTCGAGAGATTACATATCACTATGAATGCGACAAGATAGACACCAACACTGAAGTAGAATGTCGAGCCATTTACGGCTTGGATGGTAAATCAGAGTACTTCATTAATCCTTGCGCTAACTTTACCATGAAGATTTCAGACCGAATGACATACATAAGCATAACTCAAACCCACCTGGGAACTTTTCCGATGTATGGCATGTTAAGCTGTTTTCGAAAGCTTTGGATAGACGACGTTAGACTAGAAGACGCAAAAGTCTGAGAATTGAGGGATTACACACGAGTGGCTCTTGTTTCTACAAGAGACAGCAGGTCTATGCTATATCACATATAAATGTGTCGTTGTAGCTACAAGAGCGGTTATCTCTTAATGTTTCAGTGGTTTTTGATAGCAGTATCACTTTCACTCAAAGTGGGCATATTCTGTCATTATGGTGATACTGTATGGCCGAGTTAGTGCAATGAGCACCACTGGCTGTTAGATATATCTTCTTGGTGTCCAGGTCCGTTTCAACAGTGAAGTTTGAGCGCTTCAGTCATGCGATGTAAAACTATATCAATCGTAGTGAAACTTTCTGCTTGTTAGCTTAGTAAGACCCCATTCAGAGAGGCCAATGAACACTGGCTAAGCGACTACAATGGCAGTGGGTTTGGATGGTATAGCTCCAAACTTGTCGTATATGTTAGCGTATAGCTTCCTCCATATTCGTGTAGCCTTTGGAAAGGACCAAGATTGAGGCTGTGATTAAAGAAAAGCACTGTTTGGATATGGTCACAAGACTTCAGCCAACAAACTGCTTAAGGGCTGACTCACTGATGTTTTGTTGTTGCCCAATTTCATATTGTACAACCCCGTAAAATCACCTTGTTATATAGAACACGGCAAGCTTAATCACGCTTCTTTTCCATCGGAGGACTGTCTGTTCACTTGCTCTTCGGCCCCGTCATGTCAGTCATGAAGATAGGAGTTACACTCGAGCATTTACAAAAACTAACAGCCATGTAGCGAAAGCAATCAACATTATAATGAATGACTTGCTTCGTTTCGTATCATTCATGAATCATGTATGCTCTCTGGGTATATAAAGTGCTCTGCCGTTATGCTTTTTCTTTTTCGCCAACTACACATTACTATCCAAGTCCTGGTCTACATAACAAGACACTACTTAGAAACACTACAATATTCTTTAGTAATCTAGAAATGGCTTACGAAAACTTCTCTCGGCAAATGAGTGACGTCTCCTCAAGCTTCGTCGAACTCATGTACGAAGCCAACAAGCGCGGCAACCTCCCAGGCTGGCCTGAAACCCACAAGCTGCAGTCCTTTCGCTCAGACTACAATTCCTGGGTCCGAAATCATGGCATGAGACTTGACTCGTGGACTCACAATACTGCCCCAAACGATCCGAACGAAGATCGCATCAAACGATCTGCAATCAGACTAGCACTTTCTACCCTGAACTCCCAAGTCCAGCTGCGTAAGTATCCGCGACTCCAGGCTAGAAATTAGCTGAACTGACATCATGGGATAGTTACGCAGGACTATCTTGAGGGACCTGAGGTACGCAGGGCAGCTGGAGCGCAGGGCAATGCGAGCAGTGTTGAAAGGAGCTTGACCACTCTTTCGAGGTGGACGTCTTGAGAAGATTATGAGTAGGATCGAGTTTTCTTTCCCAGACTCGACATCAATTTTACATTTAACTTAGAAGAAATAGTAGGAAAGGTTCTCTGATAATGCTCCATTCTTGAACCGCTTGTCGCCGTTTTCCAACAATCTATACCACTTAGTGAGATTGTCAGTATGCCATACTTATGAACTCATGAGTGATACTATGTATAAGGCGTCGAAACACCAACAAGATAGATTTTGATTATAGTTTAGAGGCTTTCTCTGCTCTATACAGCATTGCCAATCTAGTTGTTACACTTTCAGCCGATGCGTACACTGGCTGCCAACACTTATAAATTGATAGCCGTAGGCAATGAGGTTGTATTGTACAGGTATGTCCAGGCAGGGTCCGTAACAGTCACTTGACGAAGTTTTGTGTATTCTGTCAGTTTCCCTATCAACCGTGTCGTTGTAGCACCCAATGCTTTAGAATGAATGCTACAGAATTTCCAATCCTTACCTTAGCCTGTGATTACTGCACAAAGAACTACCATGAACCTCTCCTCGAGACAAAGATTGAATTCATAACGACTGAGTATAAAGGTTCGCTGTGTAAAAGGCCAAACT
The DNA here is from genome assembly GCA_013363135.1 of Fusarium brevicatenulatum. Lineage (NCBI taxonomy): Eukaryota > Fungi > Ascomycota > Sordariomycetes > Hypocreales > Nectriaceae > Fusarium > Fusarium brevicatenulatum. The sequence goes on along the minus strand of JABEEJ010000009.1, from coordinate 4,231 downwards.
CTAAAATGTTGGACGCGCTTGTTGAAAATCCCAAAGAACGCAAATAGACACCAAAACAATGACCCGAAGACTTGTAAATGATCCCATGAAGCATGATAGAATGCTTCCGCCCCGTCCATCAACCACTTCAATCATTTCTCTCTGATCTATCGGGATGTGGCAAGTCAGTGTTCTCCTTTGGCTTCCAATTTTCTATCCCCAATCAGTACTCCTAAGATATGTGTTAGCCTGGCGGTTACCCAAGATAGGCGAGGATTCCTTGCCGCAGTGGTACATGTCCTCAATCATTTCAATGGCCATTTGCAAGTAATGGAAGTGATTTCCTGTCTTGTGTAGTAACGCCTGGTAGACTGGGTGCTGAGTGTTAGCCTTATCCAAACTCCCATAACTGATCATTACATACGGTCCTAAACGGTACGGCGTACAGTCTCCAAGCATACTGGACGGTCTATTGCTTCAAACGATTGCCCCAATAGGGCTTTATGCCGATCACTAGTAGAGTAGGCCCTAGGAATGCGGCGTGGTATCTGTCCTGGCGGAAACGGCTCGCCTTCAGGGATGGCCCTGTAGCTTTTGACCCAATTCATGAAGACCACCTCCATTTTCTCGATAGTTTCACAGTCCGGGTAAGAGGCGTCTCCATCTCTTGAGGCTGAAATTACTTCGAGGAGGTTCATGATTTTTTTAAGACTGAGGCGAACGGATAACGCGATAGATGACACGCGACGGAAATCGCTGTGTCGTACGGTACGGAGGCGTCGACCAGACATATCGATTATGGATAGGTAGCTTTTCTTGGTAGTGATTTGATTGATAAGTTGATGGAAACGACCTGGTGCGGATGCTTGCTCTCGATACACCTGTTGCTGGTGATGTAAAGTGCAGATTTGTTGTGAGTTGATGTTGACTTGATACGTAGTTGCCTGAGAGGAAGGTAAACACTGAACTCCATTTGGTCCTGCCCCAATATTATCATGACTTAGAACTGGAAGTTGGCGAAGATTGGGGTTGGTATGGTCATGGTTTGTTGTTTCCGTTTTTAAGATATTGTTGATATTGAGTTCATGTCAGTCAGCCACGACTCCTATTACGAATTGAGAATGGGCAAGGTCGAACCATCACTGAGCATCATCTCTAACCAACGGCACACGATTATCATCACCCGTATGTTACCTTTCCAAGTACAGAGAGCGATCAATCTTCAGAGCTAGATCGTACTCTCGAAATTTAATCCTTCGTTCCATCATTTCAATCATCATCATGGGCCACCTCGCACAAATCGAAGCCGTCATGGGAGCCTACGACGACATCCTCTACCACTATAAATGTGACGACAAGCATCCCTTGAATATGCCAAAGAAAGAAGTCATTGTGCAACAAAAGGCGGATTTCAACTTCTGGGCAATACATTCGGGCGTATGCATCCCAGAACTTGACCTTGAACACGAGTTCGAACGGGAAGCGTTAAAAGGACTTGACACCTTCATCGTGACTGCACATAAACGTGAGTTACACCAGATCCAGGGTTAAACTCGATAGTTTGCTCACATTTTCAGTCGAGAGACTATATCAAGAAGACCCAAGTCCTGATGTCACATGGTTGGCAGAGGAGCATGTGGCCTCGCTGTCGCAAATGCTGAGCCAGCTGGCTCATAAGTTCGGCGTACTTGTACCTTCGTTGCAGAACACAGCAACGGCTTCTGGGCAGTCAACTGGAGCTTGATGATGATTCCGGGAAGTTGATTGTCGAACAAGTATCTACTTGGATAAGCGCTTTGCGGCAAGTCATTAATACGAGGTATCCTGAACTATGGCAAGAAATAGAGGAGAGAAGCGAATGTTATGTTTGAGTTGATCGAGAGACCCTGAAAGAGTACAGTAGCATCGTATACTTATTTCGTTGCCCAGATCTCAGCCAAGGTGTTCAGTGCCAGCGAGAGCCCTTCTAGTAGCCAGTCAATTATATCCAGTATCTCATCATCTCCTTGTAGTAAGTGTTTATACACTCTTAGCATTTGATTTATGCTTGACCTCGAGTTCCACAGTGAATTTCGCTGAGCATACAGAAATTACTCGATCAGTACAGGGTAACATTGATGCGATAACGGGTGGTTTCACACTCAGCAGATTCAATAGCTCACAAGTACATAAACAGTGATGCATCTTTGTGTAGTTCTGTTATATTCAGTACCTGTCTGATGTATGTGGCCTCGAGAAGGCGTACGGGTAATTACATTTGATTTAATAATCAGGCTTAGATGGTCACTACTGCACTTTAGACACGTCAACCACAACGTTGAATATAGCCTCAAAAGAATCAAGGTATGAATCACATGTGATTTGGAGTTTGTTCGGCATCTTTGACGTTGGCGTATTGACATTATATACGCTGCTAAGCGCTCAGCAAAGATGAGCCATTTACCAAGAGATACAATGCTTAAGCTTTACGCCATGGTCGTTTACAGAGTCCTCACGAGACATGTTCATCCTGGCATTTCCGAGGGAAACGGGATGCATCCTCTTGGTTGTAGTGTCACCCTAAACTGTTACTGTGCATAGTAGACTGCCAGTCGGATGCTGACCGCACTTAACGCCGGCTTGACTGAGTATCCCCCGCGAAACGCGGGGAGGTCATACGCAATGGTCATGTCAATGCAGACTGAATCATGTAAAGTCGCATAGCGCATAAGCATGTCACTTTTTGTTTTATCTCTTCTTCTGAGAATTTGAAATCATGCGATCGATTTAGAGAAGCCAGGAGAAGGCCTGGTGATCGACCACGGGTGGGCGAACCGTCAGGGTCTTGATCAGCATGATTTCATGGAGGTTTGAGAAACTATTCGAACCAATCGTGGTGGGTGACGATGAGCACTCCGTCACCTTGGAGGGTTGTCATACAGGATAAGCACTTGGATATTGGTGTAGTCACTGGGAATTACACGGGCAGAGAAAAGTGTTCGGCTGTTCGGTTCGTTAGCTGCTTGTGCTAACTACTGCCCGTCTTTTTGGTGAGACAAATGCCTCGATTTGACATTGCCAAGTCGGCAGTCGACAATTTGAGATCTGCTATCGAGTGACTATTTTTGGAGGACAATTTTTACAGACCTTGATCGGCTACCGTTCGCTTAAATTTTCGGTCGTCAAAGTGATAGACGTCAGATATCTTCAACGCGTTGTCACCGTGGATCTGAAAACCAAGACTTTGGATCTTAGATGAAGATCAATGCCGTCCTGGATCTCACGATCTACCTCTTTTGGGCATGATCTTGCAGTCTCGAGTCAGGACAATGGATTGTCGCTTGTATGACATCTGTAGTCAAGATGTTTGTGGGTGCATGCTGGATTGGGGAGAGCTGGTTTCACAAGATAGTTCCCGCATGATACATGGACAATCTTCAACAGCGATGATCCTGGAACCTCGCCGTTGAGAAAGTCACGGGCTCAAATGCAATGAGTCGTGACAAACGCTGTACAGAGGTTCTCCCCAGTTCGATATCGACGCAGACCTTGAGTAATTGTGATAGCGTTATCCACAAAACCACAATAAAATACCTGGAGTTGAAACTTTAAAGTTTGGAATCCCACAATGTTCAAAATCCATAAAAAAAGAGAAGAATGACCTCATCAGTTGCTGATCCTGGGTCCCCTGCCCGTGGACCGGGTACCCCGGTCTTGAGGATCGTAGGCTGGATGGCCCAAGCTCTATTCACGGCCTTGCCCGAGATTGGAGCGACTGAGGAAGAGAGACTAGAAGGCTGATAGAAGCCTTCAGTTAACCAAACATGAAGCATGGACACACACAATCAAGGCCCTTTCGATAAAGTGGCAATTGATTACAGGGGAGATGCTTCCAGCTGAAAGGTGACAACTCATCGCTGCCAGGGCGACGCGTGTTGGGTATTTACATGTGTACGAAAAAGAAAGCCTAGATGAGGCTTGTAGAACGTTACATCCAGGGAATCTTTTTAGAGTTGACGATCAGCGCTGAGTTGGCAAGCCAGGGCTCTCTGTGGACCGTTACAACTCCCGAGCGCAAATTCACGGTTCATTATTAAAGTTGAGTTACTGAATCGCAAGAGCTTCTGTTTCTAGGCCATGTTTGAATTAATCTAAGTGTTAATGGCCTGGTCGTCAAACTGGAACCACTGCCTCACCATTGAATGCATAAGCCTCAGGAGCAAGGGTCTTTCATGACTAAGAAATTTAGGGTATAATTAAAAAACATATATCT